>NEWO01001233.1:60531-80496 GCA_003013225.1 Phalaenopsis aphrodite
ATCTTGCCCAAAGGCTATCCTGGGACCTGAATCTGATCCATAATTTGCAAAGATTTATGAAACCCAGGTGTTGGAAGTCTTTATAGCCCAACCCACCAGCTTGCAAAGGTTTACATAATTTCTGCCAAGGGAGCCAGTGAAATTGCTTTCTTTGACCAGACCAGAGAAATTTGTTGAAGATCCTTCCAATAGAGTCTTGAGTACCCTTTTACATGGAGAACATTTGAAAGACATAAGAAGGCATTGCAGTGAGAATACTCCTTAAAACAGTGATCCTCCCACCATTAGAGAGGAAAGAGTTAGTTCAATGTTCAAGTTGCGCTTTGATCTGATCAATGACATCCTAGAAATGTATTTGTCTAGTTTTGTCATTGAGTAGATGTATTCCTAGGTATTTAATAGGGAGGTTGGCATAGCAGAATCCAGTGTATTCAGAGATCCAGCGCTTGAGCTGAGGTGTGCAGTTTTTATTAATAATGATTTGAAATTTTTGTTTGTTGAGTGCCATACCTGAAGTATGCTAAAAGTGGAGAAGGTATTTATATACCCTCCTGACAGAATTCTTGGCAGCATTGAAGAAAATAATAATGTCATCAGCATAAGCTAAATGGCTTATAAGGATATTAGATCAGTGATGGAAAGCCAAATGAGGTGAATTAGTAACTAACTTATTCAATTGTCTTGAAAGGTAGTCCAGAGAAAGTATAAAAATGGTTGGAGACAAGGGGTCTCCCTGCTTGATCCCCCTAGTAGCATTGAAGAATCCATGAAACTTGCCATTGATCAGAATTGAATGTGCATTGCATTTAAGCCATCTGTGTATCAAATTAATAAATTCTTAATTGAAACCTCTAGCAGAAAGAGTATAAAGAAAGAATTCCCAGTTAATAGTATTACAGGTTTTGCTTATGTCCAGTTTGAAAATGACATTTCCTCCTCTACAATTTCTGTCAATATCTAGCAGGAGTTCCTGGGTAAGTAGGATGTTGTCAGTAATATTCCACCCTTTAATAAAAGCCACTTGGTTGTCACTAATGAGATTGTGAAGATCGGGTTGCAGCTTAAACACAATGATTTTGCTGATTATTTTGGAGATCACATTGGTTAGGCTGATTGGCCTGTAATCCCCCCAAGTTTTCCTATTTTGATTCTTAGGTATCAGAGTGATGGTGGAGGCACTGAAATATTTAGGTGGGTCAACACCAAGAATGAAATTTTGGATAGCAAGCATAATGACTTGTTTAGTCCTATACCATGTGGCTTTACAGAAAGTAGATGTGTAGCCATCAGGCCCAACAGTTTTGAGACCAACAATGGAATCTAAGGCTTGTTTTATCTCATCTTCCGAAGGGGTACTAGTGAGATTTAAATTATGAACATAATGCTGACAGTTAGTGAACATCTCAGTTTCAATTAGACTTCTAAAATCCAGCTCATTGGTGAACAACTTTTAGAAATGTTGGACTGCATCATAAGCTATCTCTTCAGCATTGGTTAACTTTCTGCCATTGATATTGATTATGTTCAAAATCATGTTACACTTCCTTCTATGGTTAATACAAGCATGATAGTATCTAATGTTTCTATCACCATCAATAAATTTAGTGACAACAGCTTTTTGTTTTAAGAAACATTCATGGTATCTGATTTGTGCAAGAAGTCTCTCATTGGCATGGTGAACCTCATATTCAGAGTTCATCCCCATTTGTAAGCCTTCCTCCAAACTATGGACTTCTTTTTGGATGGCCTCCAGCTGTTCATTAACATTACCAAATCCTTCCCAATTCCATTTTTTCATATGAGAGGCTAAGTTCTTTTGATTTAGCCATAATCTGATCCAAGGGTCTGCATGCAGGTTGGAATTCCAATTATTTTCCACTTCCTTAATGAAATCAGGATGTAGAGTCCACATATTCTGAAATCTAAAAGGTGTATGAGTTGGTCTAGCAGTGTTCTTTATGGAGCAAAGGAGAGGTCTGTGATCAGATCCAGCCATTGCAAGGTGAGTGACAGTAGAGAATGGGAAGGTTTGAAACCAAAAGGAGTTTCCAAGCAATCTATCCAATCTTTCCCGCAAAGTGCCTCTTCTCCAAGTGAACTTTGGACTTTAAAGCCTAGATCAAATAGACCAGCATCACTGATGAAGTTATTGAATTTGGCTATTGAAGAGAGTAAGGGGGCTTTACCCCTTCTTTTTTTAGTTGGAGAAGTGATACAATTGAAGCACCCCCCAAAATCCAGAAAGAGTCAATATTTTGTCCCAAAGTCATCAGCTCATGCCACAGTTCTTTCTGGTATCTAGGAAGGCTGCTAGCATAGATGAATGATGCAAATCCCACCTATGCTCCAAATAGCAAACTAAATATGAAGAAACTGATGATGGTTAACAAGTAAGCTGCACTTAATTTGAGGTCTGACAGTTAGCCAGATTTTATTAGTGGAATTAGCATAAAAAATAAACTTAGAAAACTTGTTGATGATGTTTTAAGGATATTTGGTGACCATAGGTTCAAGAATTGCAAAGCACCAAATCTTGTGAAGTCTGATGAGATGTCTTAATCTCAAAAGAGAGGAGGGGTGAGCCACTCATCTAATGTTCCAACACAAAATATTAATCATGGGATCCTTAGCATTCCAAAGAGGAATACTAATCACTGATAGGACAAAATTGAATGGAAGGTTGAAACCTTGGCCTAGTTCTTCCTCTATTATAAATAGAGGTAGAGCAAGAATGAGTGTTAGTCTTTCCATCCTTCTTAGGAGAGTTTGTTCCTTCTAGAAGTTGCTGCACCTCAGAAGTCTGCTTTTTCTTTTTCCTGGTTTTCTGAATTTGCCAATCCTCTTACAAGGCCTGTTGCAAATAAATGACATCAGGCTCAACAATGCTGGGAGTAGCCTCATTGATCAGGGAAATTTTCATCAAATTTTTTTTCCTTGTTTTTTGACTTTTCCAATCTGCTCCCAGAGCGTGTTGCACTTCAACAGCAACAGCTTCATAAGTAGCCTCAGTGAACAAGGGATTTTCCAAAGCACACTTCCTTTTTCCAGCAAGTGTGGGGGAAGGAGGGGTAACAATACTGACTTCATTAGATTTTGCCCTCACCACACAACCTCGAGAAGTTTCCAAGTTGCTGTGGGGTTCAGATAATTCCCCAATGGATCTCCAGAGGGGAAAGTAGCAGGAGGATTAGTGTTCCTAATAGAAAGAGTTTAACTAGTTTGCCTGACAACCTCCCTGTAATTAATTGTACTGATATTATTGCTTTGTCCCTGATTAGAAACCTGACTAGCTACCCTTGGATTTATAGAGAGTTTTTTTGTAGGAGGGTGGAGCCTATATCATTTCTCAATAGTGTGGCCAAACATTTTACAGTGTTGGCAGTAAAATGGCTTTTGTTTAGCAGTTATATCTTGCCAAAACCCCTCTTCATCAGAACCAATCCATATCCTTTTTATCTCAAAGAGAGTTATGTCTCTTTCCACATGAATTCTAGCAAGAGAAGGTCTTGCCTTATTGAAAGTAGGAGCATCAACCTTGAGGGGTGTACCTAGTGCTCTCCCTATATTAAAAAGTGCATTAAGCTTGAAGTAAGGTAATGGAAGACCAGGTAGCTTAAACCAAACTGGGACCACAGGAGGCTCCTTAGTTGGGTCAAAGTCTCTAGTCCATTTCTGGATGTTCATTGTAACTCCTGCTATAGAAACAACTTGTTTAGCAAATAGCCTAGCATAATCTTCTTCCATTGTGAGTTGAATAAGAAGATGTCTGCCATCTATCAAACCAAGCTTCCATTGTCCAATGAAATTTAGAGATTCAAAGAAGCTTCTAACAAGGTCCATTTTGGGATGACCCAACTGGAATTTTACAACAAGAGTGAATCTAACTTCTTCATTCAGTGAAGCAATTTCAGCTGCAGAGAAATAGACTGCAGTTTCTCCATCTTTGAAGTCAAGGGGGTTAATGCAAGGGCAAATCCCTTTGCTAGCAGCAGCATTATGAAATTCCTGAGGAAAAATTAAATTTGTAGGATCTTGGAGAGTGTCATTAGCTCTTCCAACAATCCCTGCATAAGTAGCCTTAGTCCAATTGGAATCAGTGTGAACATCAAATGGCTGTACCCTAAGGCATCTGGTTCCAATTAAAGAAATGATGGTAAATGTAGGCTGATAATTTCTAGGAGTAAGCCTGTTTAGTGATTATTTTGTCTTTGGAAATGGATGAGATAGGAGTATCCTTAACCCACCTCACATGTTCACTAGAAAAAATAGTGTTCAACAGTCTGCAGTTCCACTGATTATCAGACCAAAAATCTCTAACTAGACAATTAGTGTTGGGATTGGGGTTGAGGCACTCAAGTTTCTCTCCATTGTTGACCGAGTTATCTAACCAAAAGTTGATATGCCCATCTTCTAGCTCCCAAAGGAAGAGTTCCTCAGCTTTATTTCTACTTTTTAGCAGTTTGTTTCCATAGTTTGGAATCCCCCATCCCTTTGGATACCAAAGTAGGGTTCAAAGATCTGCAGTATTTCCCTTATCGAAATCTTGCCCAAAGGCTATCCTGGGACCTGAATCTGATCCATAATTGGAAACCCAGGTGTTGGAAGTCTTTAAAGCCCAGCCCACCAGCTTGCAAAGGCTTACATAATTTCTGCCAAGGGAGCCAGTGAAATTGCTTTCTTTGACCAGACTAGAGAAATTTGGTTAAGATCCTTCCAATAGAGTCTTGAGTACCCTTTTGAATGGAGAACATTTGTAAGACATAAGAAGGCATTGCAGTGAGAATACTCCTTAAAACAGTGATCCTCCCACCATTAGAGAGGAAAGAGTTAGTCCAATGTTCAAGTTGTGCTTTGATCTGATCAATGACATCCTGGAAATGTATTTGTCTAGTTCTGCCTTTGAGCAGATGTATTCCAAGGTATTTAATAAGGAGGTTTGCATAGCAGAATCCAGTGTATTTAGATATCCAGTGCTTGAGCTGAGGTGTGCAGTTTTTATTAATAAATTGACATTTTTGTTTGTTGAGTGCCATACCTGGAGTATGCTGAAAGTTGAGAAGGCATTTATATACCCTCCTGAGAGAATTCTTGGCAGAATTGGAGAAAATAATAATGTCATCAGCATAAGCTAAATGGCTTATAAAGATATTAGATCTGTGATGGAAAGCCAAATGAGGTGAATTAGTAACTAACTTATTCAATTGTCATGAAAGGTAGTCCAGAGCAAGTATAAAAATGGTTGGAGACAAGGGTCTCCCTGCTTGATCCCCCTGGTAGCATTGAAGATGCCATGACACTTGCCATTGATCAGAATTGAATGTGCATTGCATTTAAGCCATCTGTGTATCAAATTAATAAATTCTTCATTGAAGCCTCTAGCAGAAAGAGTATAAAGAATGAATTCCCAGTTAATGGTATCATAGGCTTTGCTTATGTCCAGTTTGAAAATGACATTTCCTCCGCTACAATTTTTGTCAAGATCTAGCAGGAGTTCGTGGGCAAGTAGGATGTTGTCGTGCTCTTTCATCTAAATATGAGATTGATTTGATTTCATATTTTTCTAAATTAAATATATATATGTAAATTAAATTTCTTTATGAAGCGGGCAACGAGATTCTGATTCCAATGACCGACAGCTTCCATAGGACGACCTCCCCAAAAAAATTGTGCCGACAGGTTTTGGTGACTCCACTGGGGAAAAGTTTCTCTATAAATATTAAGTAGGGAATATTATCTTCATACATCAATAATGTGTCGAGTCCCATATGGATCAAGTTGCCCTTCTTTTGTTGGCATGCATCACATATTTCTTTCTTGGGTAAGTACAGTCAACTCTTTTGGACTTCAGGATCATCTGTTCAAACACCTTTGTACTAAGAGGTTCTGGAGTTCATAAGAACATTTTATATTTATGTGGGGTCGGATCCCTAATAGGTGTGTTGTTGGATTAGTTCCGCCTGTACATTGTTTGTTGTAAAGTCGGCCCCATAGGGGTCCTAAACCTCACTTTCTCCTTCGAGCTTGGTTTGTTATTTTGTAAACTAAATTGAATTATGTCGTGCTACGCTTTCTCTTTAACCTTTCTTATTTTATTAATTAAATCCTTTTACTTTCAAACTATTTTCACTAATTTTTTTAAAATCTTCACAAACTAAAATTAAAATAAAATTGTCCCAGTCTACCGATCGACCTTTGTTAATTTTTAGCGTTCGCACTAGAATTACAAGGTGTTGCCCAAATAACTAAACCCAGAGCTTTCTTTTTGAAGATGCTATAATGGCATTCCCAACACTCACCTTTTCCTGCAATTTGCCAACCAGTTGCAACCCTCGTAATGTCATCCCCACCATCAAGTTCAGGATTGGATTTGACGAACTTGAAGTCATTCTTAGAAAGTCCCCGTTCTTCATAATGATGGTCGCCTCTTCGGAAGTTTAGGAGCCCTCTACTAATTTTAACCTGAAATATCCCCAGGAATTCCCTTTTTGTAAGAAGGTGAAAACTGTCGTTCTCCCGACACCTGTCAAGTCTATTGTTCCCTTTTCTACTAATGGAAAGGAGATTATGATCATGAAAAATGAAACTGAAGAATTTATCATCACTAAATCAGTATTTGAGATCGGCTCAAGTTCAAAGTCTGCACCGCTGACTCAATCACAGATAGAGAATGACAGCCGAAAAGCTCGTAAGGTAGCTAAGGCCCAAATTTTAGAAAAAGTACCGAATGATGAGTGTCCTCACGAGGAGGAACTTGGATTATAGAAGACATCTCCACTTCTACAAGGGAGTAGATTTCACACCCACTGATTAATACTAATGGACATGAGAGTCTTCAAACGATCGTTGTTGCCTTACGATCACCTCATGGTCGTAGTGGGGAGAGGGAGAAGCCCACTCCTATAACTAAAGTCTGTACAGTGTTCCAGATATTGACCAGTAAAGAAGGATGTACAATGGTCAAACTTCTTAAACGAGTGGGATGTGTAGTATCTTCTCAAATGTAGAAAGAAATTCTAAAGGATGCCAACATTGCCTGACAGTCCTACAAGTCAATTGAAGCTTTACCAACACGTATTCCAGCATATTCTGTCCAGGAAGTTGAATTTAAACTACCATTACTACCGACCATTTTATTACATCCACCGCTCCAAGGTCTGTAGGATGTCGACCGGTTAAGTCACGTCTGGGTCCAAGGACTCACCCAGTTGTTGCCCATAAAAATGCCCAAAAAAAGGAAAAGATAAAGAAGTTATCGGATATTGTGTTTAGTTCGTACTACGAAATGAATGCCTCTCTCCAACATGCCGATGCCTCTGTTGAGAAAACCCATCTCAAGTCATTGTCATCAAGAAAGAAGGTGTGGGTACCCAAAATCTCCATATCGATCAATCTAGTGACCCCACAGGGCAGAATGATGGAATGAAGCAAAAGTCTGAAGTATCTGATATTGTTGCAACAATTGCTACATAATTTAATGAACATGTGAAAGATGTTTAAGAAAGTCCTCCAGACCTTAAGAGGATTTGGGAGCGATAATTGAAGAGAAAGTCAAAAAGCTCAGAGCTGAGATTTCTGAGTTAGCCAAAGAACATGGTGTGACCAATGAAGATGATGATGAGGATTTCAATTTTAACGATTATCTCAATGAAGATTTCATGGACATTTAAGTTTTCGAGACCAGAGCTACCTCATTAGCACGCGATGCCCAACCACTTGTCAAAGGGAATGTCACAGATGATTTGTACAGGGTTATTTTCTTAAGGGATGAGAAAATTAGTTAAATGAAAAAGAGAATGGATGAGATGACCGCCACTATGGTTGTCATGGCTACAATTCACGAGCAATCCCAGTCACAAAAAGTAGCTTCTCCAGGGGTTAACCAGCCAAAAATAATCCATATTACTGATGGACAAAGAGAAGTTGCCTTCGCCAATGGAGAAGATTAGCAAAAGAAGGATTTCTCACCAAGTACCATATCAGAGAAAGATATTAAACAATTTATCGAACAACAAGTTTGGGAGGCATTAGCCAGTCTAAGGGTGGTGCATTGATTTCAAGTGATAGAATTTACCTGGAGGATTTTGATATCGTATCCTATCCCAAACGTTTTGTGCCACCAAACTTTAAGTAATTTGATAGGACCAAAAATCACAGGCAACATATAGCACATTTTTGAGCTAGTTGTGGAAAAACTAGAGTAAACAAAACCTTGCTCTTTCGATAGTTCATCCACATCTTGTCAGGGATTGCTTTTGATTAGTATGCCGAGTTACCCAACAGATCAGTCAAGACATTTTTCAAGGTAGAACAATTATTTCTGAAGAAGTTTGCTGGAGCACAACACCATGTTTCTATTGGAGAACTCGTAGTTGAGCAGCAAAGGCCCAACGAGACACTAGTGGATTACATCTTGAGGTGGAGAAATCTTAGCATGAAATGTGAGCCTCAACTATAAGAATATCATGCGATTGAAATTCTAATCAAAAGAATCCATGGGCTAGTAGCTTTCATGCTCAAGGGACTCACCATCAAGTCCTTCGATAAAATTTTAAGCAAAGCCAACAATTTATAGGTGGAAGTTAAACATATGCATTCTTAATAAAAAGCAGAGAAATCCAGGACAATTGAAAAAAATTCCAGAATAGTGATAANCAGCAATAAATGCAATAGTATGGCCAATCCAGCCAACAGTCATACCAGGGAGGACCATACCAAGTAGAAGGTAAAATGGGTCTGACTCTTTCAGAGCAAAAGAGGAGGGTATATTCTTTCAAAGAACTGGTTAAGCCAAAAATGTTCAGAAACTTGATGAAAAAGCCAAAGTTTAGGTTTCCATAACCAAGATAGCCCAAAGAGGTTGACAAGAAAGATTATCTTAATTTCTGTTGGGACATACAATAGAAGGCTATTTCATTTTCAAGGATTTGCTCGAGAGGAATTACAAAGAAGGAAATATAACAATCTTGAAGAATTATTTAAAAAAACTTGAAAAGGGTTATGTGAATATGATTTTGGCCGAGCCAATCATTATGATAGATCAATTTGTAGAAAAATATGGATGGAGCACAGTTTGGAGCAAGTCAACTAAGAAGATACTGGATCAAGTTCAGACCACTTCTGAACAGGAAGTCTTTCAGAGTCTACAACCTGCTCAGCCAAAGTCGGAGATTTCACAAGAGAAGTCACTACAACCAGAAGAGAAAGAAAAGAGCGACATCGTGAAGATCAACAACGTGGGGGGGGGGGTAGGATAGGGGTTGCCTCTATTATATTGGTTTTCTCGAATTCGAAGAAGAAAATCCTCAAACTCTTGATCATGTATGATTATCTTTTTCCCCCACCAGGGTATTATGAATATAATGACTATGATTTAGGCTACGTTTTATCTTTTTTTAATAATAATGTAACTAATTTTGTTAATCTAACTTTGATTTTGATTCCTAAACAAATCCTCAAAATGTACTTAAGTCTGTTGAACCCGTTAATGAGAATGAAGAAGATGTTGACAAAACTGGTTATGATAGCACTAATAGTGAGAAACTAGTCCTTGAATGCCACAGTGCACCACTAACCATCAACTTAGATCTCTCCAATGAAGAAGAAGAAATACCAAAAATTTTTCCTGAAGCATCTCAGGAAGAAGAAATCACAAAAGTAAATCTAAGGAGAGGGAAAGTGTTACCCCCAAGGTCAGCTCCAATGGATAAAGGAAAATAAATAGTAACTCAAGCAGAGCTACCTCCACCTCTGCCAGTGGAAGAAGCAAATAACAAAGTAAAGATTAGAGGATTTTTTAAAGTGGATTATAATGTGCTACTCATCTTAGGAAGTTGTAGAGGTTGTCGGCCAAACTAAGAATTTATGACGCCCTAATCCTTTCAAAAGAGATGAGAGAGTCTCTGGTTATATCCTTGCTTGATCCAAAGATTTGCTTAGCCTAGTTGGGCAACACATCTTCGGATGAAGTTTGATTATTGAAGGAACAACTTAGGATAAACTTTTGAGATGAAGACTTGTTGCTTAGTACCATCAATCACAATCAACTACTCTACATCTACGTTAATATTAGCAGATTTATATTGTCCAGAGTTTTTATGGATCTGGGAGCATTACTTTACCTAATGAGTTTACGGACATTTGCATATTTGGATATTGAAGGTCAAGAGCTTATAACCGATAAAATGATCTTAAGAGAATTTAATCAGAAGAGAGAAAGAGCCTTTGGATCAATTACACTGTTAATGAAAGCTGGAGAACTCGTAACAACCAAAAAATTCCACATTATCAATGTAGAAACTTTTTTCATTGCTCTACTTAGACGACCATGGATTCACGAGCATAACATGGTTCCGTCATCTTTACACCAATGCATCAAGTATTTCAAAGAAGGTCAAGAACATTATCTTAAAGGAGATTTATAGTCATTTTTAGTACATGAAGTGGGCATTCACGAAGATGCCACCTACTATGCACCTCCAAAGAAAACCATCTTTTCTTGTGAAGTTCTATCAAATGAAGTCTAAGATTCAGAAGAATCACAAAGAAAAGGCCATTCATCTCCACTTTGACAATCTACTATCGTCTCTTCACAGCGAGGTGGTGAGGTTGTTTTAGCCCATACACCCGAGATCAAGGCCAGGGACATGGACAAGGAAGATCCAACACGATTATTGAGTGGAGTAGGTCGATTATCAACATTGACATAGAAGAAAGCTCTGATGAAGAAAGCTCCAAAGAAGAAATGATGATGATAAAATAGAAGAAACCACAATATAAAATTTCCTTGGAAGATGTGGAGAAAGATGAATATGAGTCGATGTATGATCGAATCAACCACTATGTGAATGCCATGAGCCTTAATCCAGTCTACCCTTGAAAGGTTGGGAGTCTGAAGATCAAGGAAGTCCGTAGTGCTGGTTAGAAGCCAATCAACTTTTAATGTTCTTTCCCTTCTACTAGTCTAGAAAATCATGTAAATTTAGAAGAGGATTCTAATGAATTAATGGAATTAATTTTTTTTACTTTTCTCCTTGTGTGCAAAAATTAATTCAACAGGGATATGTGCCAAAACTAATACCAAAGAATAAGTTACAAATTTTTGAAAAATGGTGGAATATTAAAATTCAAACTCCCAATTTGAAAGAAGGTCTTGGATTTGGTACTATACGAACAGTCAATGGCTCGGAATTTTGCATAGTTGTTGCTAGCAGATTGGAAGAGGATTACCTTGATATAGAGGATGATTCTCAAGATTAGTTAATAGGTGATGCTCCACTAGAATTTGAAGAAGAAGTTAAGTCAAGAGTTGATGAGTTAAAAAAAATCAATCTTGGGACTGAGGAGCAGCCTTGATCAACCTTTATAAGTTTCTTACTCAACGAGAAAAAATCTACAGAATTAATAAAATCATTATCAAAATTTAAAGATTGTTTTACTTGGAATTATGATGAAATTTTAGGCCTATTAGCAGAATTTGCAGTACATAAGCTTGGGGTGGACAAGGATTTGACCATAGTAAAAAAAGCTTCCAGAAGAATGCACCTCGAGAAAGAGCAACAAGTCATTATCGAGGTTTGGAAATTAATAGAAAATAACTTTGTCAAAGAAGAGTAATACCCTGCATGGCTAGCCAACATTCTTCCAATTAAGAAAAATAATTAACAAATCTGTGTATGTGTGGTCTTCAGGGATTTAAATAGAGCATGTCCACTAGATGCATTTCCGTTACCAATACCAAAGTTAATGGTGGACATTGATTTAACACATGAGATTTTCTCCTTTACGGATGGATCTTCAGGAAATAACCAAATAACTATGGCTCCATTGGATGCAATAGTTACAACATTTAGAACGTGGATTGGGATCTTCTGCTACACAGTAATGTCGTTTGGATTGAAGAACGCCGGAGCAAGATATCAACCAGCAATGACGAAGATCTTTGATGACCTCATTCACAACCAAGTGGAGTGCTATGTGGATGATTTGGTCATCAAAAGAAAATAAGAAAGAGATCATATTTACAATTTGAGGATCCTGTTCAAATGATTGTGACAATATAATCTAAAGATAAATCCCTTAAAGTGCACCTTTGCCAGTACCTCTACAAAATTTCTAGGATTCATTGCTCGTCATCGGAGAATCAAGATCAACTCGAATAAGATTAAATCTATTTTGGAAATGCCTCCTCTCAAAACCTTGAAACAATTATGTTCCTTCCAAGAAAAATTGGCATATTTGAGCGCTTTATTTCTAATCTCTTAGGTAGGTGTCAGCCATTCTCGACAATAAGTAAAAAGGATGCAAACTTCATTTGGGAATAGAAATGACAGCGGGTCTTTGAGGATGTTAAACGATACTTAATACACCTCATATTTTGGCAGCCCTTATCCTAGAAAAACCATTGATACTTTATACCATAGCCTTAGACGACTTTGTCGGAGCCTTATTAGCTTAAGTCAATCATGAGGGTAAGGAAAACACACTTTACTACTTAATTCACCGTCTAATACCGACAGAGGTAATGTGTCCGCTTATCGAGAAGTATTGTCTAGCTTTAATTTTTACCGCTCAAAATCTCAGACATTATATGCTTTCTCATAAGATTGCCCTTATTTTGAAAGTTAATCCGTTGTAATATTTGATGACCCGACCAACACTCTGTGGACATTTAGCAAAATGGTCGATGATTTTATTGCAATTTGACATAACTTTTCTTCCCCTCCATGCTATAAAGGGATAAATTTTAGCAGATTTTCTCACAGTGCACCCACTTCCAACTGGGTCCCCACTCAACGATGAATTGTCAGACAAACAGATATTATAAGTAGAGCCCTCCAATGTCAGGCATTGGTACATGTTTTTTAATGGAGCTTCTTTAGCCAGGAAGGATGAAAAATAAAAAATTATTATACCAGGCAAACCAGGGATTGGTATGATTTTATCACGCTAGATAAGGGTACGTTGAGATTCTCCTATCACCTGACTGAGTCGTGCACCAACAACGAAGCAGAATATGAAGCACTAATCACTGGGTTAGAGTTAACAATCTCAATGGATATAGTAGACGTTGCCATCTATGGTGACTCTCAACTTAGCATCTAGCAAATTGTTGGATAATACAAGATTTTGAAACCAAGACTAGCAGAATACCACTAGTACACAATGAAGTTGCTCAAATAGATCCATAGTGTGACTATCTATCGGGTTCCTCGGGGAGATAATGCCCATGATTACGCTGTAGCTAAGCTTGCTAAGGAAATTTCATATCCATTGGAGGATTCCATTGATATTACAGTACAAAAAAGATGTGTTTTGTCTTGAATCGACATTGACAATTTATATAAGCTCAAAAAAGAAAAAGGAATGATGGTTGTAGTGGCTGACGTCAAGGAAGATTGGCGCAAGCTATTAATAGAATATTTGCAGAGTGGAAAGTTGTCAGAAGATAAGTTTGAAGCATATCACATCATAAGAAGAGCTATGTCATATGCCTTAGCGGGAGATATTCTCTACAGAAGATCATTTGATCAGATGTGGCTGCGATGTCTGAGCAGAGAAAAAGCATAGAATATTATCAAAGAAGTACACGCCGGATTGTGTGGTGCTCACCAGTTAGAGTTGAAGATGAAAATAAAGAACAAGAGACTCGAATATTATTTGAGGGCAATGATATTTGATTGCATGGATACATCAAGAAGATGTCACCTTTGTCAAGTGCAAGGGGTGGTCTTACACCAAATTTCAAATGTGCTACACCCAACTGTTGCCTCATGGCCATTCGTGTGTTGGGGCACAGACATAATTGGTTTGGTAGAACCTCCAACTTCTAAGGGACATAGATTCATTCTTGTCTCTATGGATTAATTCTCTAAGTCGGTAGAGGCAACGTCATTACGTAAGGTTATAACACAACATGTTCTGCAATTTATCAGGAGCCAGGTCGTTTACCATTTTGGTGTACCGTGCAGAGTGATTTCTGATAATGGGACATCCTTAAAGAGCACAAAGATCAAACATTTCATCAAACAACATGGGATAGATTGGAGGTACTCTAAAATTTTCTATCTCAGGGAAAACAAACTGGCCAAAGCCTTATTTTAGATAACATCTCTCAGAGTCGCCATCGCCAAGCAAATTATAACCAAATAAAGTGCAAAACTTAGACTTGAAGAATTAGAAAGTCTCGAGGGAAAATGACTAGAAGCACAACAGAACTTAGAGCTCTACGAAACAAGGATGGTACATGCTCATTGTAAATCGGTCCACTCGAGGGAGTTTAAAGTCGGTGACCTCAATATCAATCTCAAAAGTCCTATTCTTGCAGACTGCAAGATAGGCAAAAAATTTGAACCAAATTGGGAGGCGCCATTCGTCACAGAGGAAGTTTGCTCAGGAGGAGCTTACCTTTTGGTGATTTTCTGAGGCAAGAGACCCAAGCTGTTGATCAATAGCCACTACTTGAAGAAATACTACCCGACATGACACTGCTTGAAATCTACTTCTTTTTGAAGTTTTGATGGTTCTGGGGTTATTTATTTGGCTAAGCGTCTTTGACTGGGTTCAAAGTTTTGTAACAAATTAACCTCAATAAAATGAATAATTTTTAAATTTTCCCACTTTGTTTCCATTCTTTTGTTTCTAACTTTAAAATCTAATTAAATTAAATTAAAATTGAATAGATTAAATTTGCAAATTATAAAAAAAAATATTATTGTTTAATAGGTTTTTGTTCTTGTTCATGCTTAATGACTGCACAATGATGTTTTTCTGCCCTTTGCAAAAGGATGTCGGGACGGAAGCTGATCTTCACTTTTAGAGTTGGCTTAAATCTCACACTAAATGAAGAAAGGGATGCTCAGGGTGGCATCATAGACTTTCACTTAGACTTCAGTCAAGTAAACGTAGACTTCATTCAAGTAAACGTAGACTTCAGTCAAGTAAAGGTAGACTATGAGATTCCCCTGATGGATGTCTTCATTCACCTCGAGAAGGAGTTATTACCGTCTCTGCTAAAAATGGGCACCAAAGAAGACTCCTCATGGAAGAGGAAGAAAGTGATCACTCAATAGCAAGATCCAATTGAAGGAACCAGTCATCTACAGTCCCTGATAACTGCTCCAACAGAGGATTTAGTAGGTGTCAATGAAGAGAGAATGTCAGATGCACCGCTTAGAAGAACTCAGCGTCACAATGCCAACAGACGCAAACATAAAGCATTTGTACAAGAACAAAAAAGATGACAGAAAGAAGTAGTAGGTATACTTACCCCAATTCTTGAAGGGAAGATTTATGAGCAATGCTTGAGGGAGACCTCTTCTAGCTCACCTAGTACAGATGGTGAGTTAGAACCGACCATAGAGCCAATACAGACAGAAACAGCTCATGAATCTTACAAGAGTTGCCCAATGTGCAATTTTGAGATTCCCATGGAAGCACCTACCTGAAGAATATTCATTGAATGCCCAAGATGAAATGTTCTATATTTGGATTATAATAGTTCCTTACAAGAGTTTACAACCAGCAGTGTGGGAGGCCGGAAGGCAGCGCATCCAGACGCTGAGTCGTATGCCCCATTACCTACAAAACCAAATCTGACATGTGTTCCTGAAGATGTTGAGATTAGGGAACAACCTTGACAATCTCAGAAGATTTCCACAGTAGAATTAGAAAGAATGTACAAAGAAGTCCAAGTTAAAATTGTCAACATATTGGAAGGCTTGGAGCTGTACACCGAGGTCTTCTCGGGAAAGGATGAGAAAAAAATTTAGATTGTGTATTTGACCTGAGAGACAGAGATCGAGCTGGTCAGTTGAGGCCGAGAACTTATTCAGAGTCGTGGAAATGGATGCATGGGAAAGGTAGAATAACCATTCAATGTGGTTGTTGCTACAATTTTATAAAAAAAATGTAGCATGTTGTCTTTTGATTATCTTGAGATATGATGGTAAAGAGGATGATTTAATGGTGTATACTACCACCAGACTGCATCCCGAATAGCTGCATAATTAAGATTTACAAGAAGGGGGATTTCATTTCTCCCCATATTGATCGCCATGACTTTGTTAGACCTTTTTGCATGGTAGCCAAAGCCACATACTCTTTTAAAGGAAAATCAACATCATTGTTCCTGGGGAATTTAGAGGGTCTGTTGAGATTCCGCTGCCGATTGGTTTGGTACTAGTCTTAAAAGGAAATGGGGCCGATTTGGCCAAACACTGCATCCCGAGAGTGCGATATCCTAGGGTATCTGTAACATTCAGAAGAATACAAGACAAAAAAAAATACCGTGAGGGTTCTTTCTGGACCCAGAATTGGAGGAGCTACAACCTTATGAGCTATGAAAAGGTTGCACCTCTAAGTACACGTTAAAGGAATTCTTGTTATGGAGTGTGGATTAGTAGGCCAGCTTGATCAGGAGGTCACCCCACCTAGGATGGACAGTCACTGAACACCTTTTGGTACTATGATTTGATGCAGTAGATATGATGAGACATGTATAAGATATGTTCAGTTTATTATATGTATTCAATATATGGTGTTTCAGATGTATTCAACATGTTTTCTTTTGATAATTCAGCATGTATTCAGTCTGTAACTCATACTTGAAGTAGATTAATGAAATTTCTTTCAAATTTCAACTTATTTTGTGTGATTAATAAAGAGCCACGGAACCATACATTGGTTCAAAATTATAGTGAACAAAAAATGATTTAACGAAAGCCTAATATTAAAACTTAAAAAATTTTAGAAAATCAACCAACAAAAACTAAATCTTGAAAATATATTTTGATAATTAAATAGGATAAAGACAATAAGAAAAGAAAATGATAAATTTGCTTAGTTTATTTCTCTCGAGTTTGAGGTTTCTTACTCTTTTCTTGCATAGAATGACTATCTTGGTCTACACCAATTTTCTTCACATCCCCGCGGAATTTCACATTCTGCATAAAATCTCACTAAATTTCACAGATCCTCCTCACCAATATCAATCTTCACATGACATATATTGATAATATTAACACCAAAAATTCTCTACACTATTTTCATTTTGTTCTCAGAGTTGGTACTGAGATTCTGATTCCCTCCCACTACCTCTTGGGTTGGTTGTGAGTCATTGAGCTTTCCTCCCCAATGTAGTGAATTTACCTTGCCTAATCAGCTCTTGATTTGGATTTTAGTCGTCGTGCTTTCCTTCTCAACCTGATCTTTTCTCCTACCTCTTAGGTTGGAGGAGGGCATTGAGCTTTCCTCCCAAATGTAGTGAATTTCCTTTGCCTGATAGACTCTTGAGTTGGATGTTTGTTGCTTTCCTTCTCAACCTGATCTTTTCCACTACCTCTTGGGTTAGAGGTGAGTCACTGAGCTTTCCTTCACAATGTAGTGAATTTACCTTCCCTGATCTGCTCTTCAGTTGGATGTTAATTGTCGTGCTTTCCTTCTCAACCTAATCTATGTCCACTGCTTCTTGGGGTTGGATGTGAGTCATTGAGCTTTCATCCCCAATGTAGTGAATTTATCTTGCCTAATTGGCCCTTGAGTTGGATGTTGGTCATCTTGTGCTTTCCTTCTCAACCTGGAATGTGTTCATTGCTTTTTCAGTTGGTTGTAAGGCATTGAGCTTTCCACCCCAATATAGTGAATTTGCCTTGCTTGTTTGGCTCTTAAGTTGGATGTTAGTTGTCGTGCTTTCCTTGTCAACCTAATCTTGTCCACTAACTCTTATGTTGGATGTGAGTCATTGAGATTTCCTCCTCAATGTAGTGAATTTACCTTGTGTGATTGGCTCTTGAGTTGGATGTTAGTCATCATGCTTTCCTTCTCAACCTGATATTTTCCACTACCTCTTGATTTGGAAGTGAGTCATTGAGATTTCCTCCCAAAATGTAGTTAATTTACCTTGCTTGATTGGCTCTTAAGTTGGATGTTAGTCATCATGCTTTCTTTCTGAATGTGGTTTGTGTCAACTGCCTCTTGGGTTGGATATGAGTCTTCAAGCTTTCCTCCCCAATGTAGTGAATTTACTCTCCCTTGTCCGTTCTTGAGCTAGATATGGGTCCTTGTGCTTTCCTTGTCAAACTGATCTTCTCCACTACCTTATGGGTTGGATCTGAGTCCTTGAGATTTTCTTCCCAAAGTAGTGATATGTTTCCGACCACCTTTTAGGTTGGATGTGGGTCCTTAAGCTTTCCTTCTTAATATGACCCAAATCTTCTAGATAGGTATGAGATTCCTAATGTGACCCAAATCTTTGAGATAGGTATGAGATCACCTTAAATTGATTTAGGCATCCAATTTTCTTTTTGAGATTGATACTCGAATTGTAATTCCCTACTTGGAGTCAGCACCAACATAATGATTCTCAACCTTTAAAACACTCAAAACTTGATAATTTAAAATTCATCCTCTAAATCCCCTGACAAGAGTTCCGAGTTATTAGTTTCAATCAAATATTTACTTGCTAATTTCCCAAAAAAAATAACTGTCACCCAATTTTACTCTTTTGTCTAGATCTATTGACTTAGAAGCATATGTAGGTTTTATTGATCTCGTCGGCCAATGCCAATACGTGCAGTATGCTTTCCCGACACAACACACCAATTGGGGGTCCATTTATTGACCTCATTTTTGGTTGAGGTCTAGTTTTTCCTTTTTAGTAGCCTATGGTCTAGCCATAAGACTTTCCTATTGAATACTCTTTCAAGAACAAAAAGGGAACCCTCACCATTAGAAATTCTAAAGTATTTTCTGCTCTACTTGAAGTTCCACATATTGGTCACAACCACTAGCACTTAGTAGGTAGGGTCAGTATGATGGAGCTCAAGGAGAGTTCCCATAGGATGGTTAATCCTTAGGATTAACCCTGGGTGGTCTAATCTTGGCTAGGTTAGCTTGCACACACTTGCTCACACACCCCAAACCTTAGGACCCCTTAAGTTGTTCGTCTTACTCATTTTGGAGAGCTCATATGAATAGAGCTATACCCCTAGTACTTGACTAAGAGGGTTAGGACCAACATGTTGAACATCCAAAATGAATCCTTATATGTCTCCTATTGGTTTGGCATGGCTTCATGGTTTACCTGCCCATCTGGGCCCAAAATTACCAAATTACCAAAATACCCCTACAACCCTAATTTTTTGCCAAAAATCCCAAATTACCCAAAATACCCAAATTTGTCCAAAACCCATTTGAAATTACTCACCTCTTCCTAAATTGACTAAAATCACCATATTCCTAAAATACCCCCAAATTTGCCAAATTTCCAAAATGCCTCTCATGACCCAAAAATTTCAAAAAATTCTAAGATCATCCCAAATCTTCCCAATTTCATTTTTTTAACCATCACATGGACCCATATTGACCAATTGTACCCATTTTTGACTAAAAGACCCAATTTGCCCTTAAAAGCCCAATTTCCCCAAATTAGCCCCAATATTGGTCCAATTCATCCTAACCTTGCCCAATTTCAATTTTAAATTAAAATTAAATATTTCTAATCCTAATCTGAACACCAATTCCAATTTGACCCATTGAAAGCCCAATTTCACCGAAATAAAGAAGCCCCAATTTTGACCGTATGTTTAAATCCACCAAATTAGCCTTCCAATTCAATTCAAAATCACTTGAAACCCTTTCCAAATTCCTCATGACATCTTTCTACACCAAATTCAACATTTAATTGACCAAAACTTTAACCCAAATTTACCCATAATTTTAAAAGCCCAAGCCCACCACTTCTAATTCCAAAAGCTCAAATCTAAAGCCCACGTGATAATTTTTTGTCTTCATCATCCATTTCATTAAAGTCATTCCCTAAGTTTTAAATTCATGATCAAATCATTCCATATTAGGTCTCAAGACAAACTTCACCAAAAATACCACCAAGGACACGCAATGAAGCCATATCCAAGCCACATGCAAGCCATATGAGTCATGAACATGTCACCATGCTATCTTGAGGAAAAG
>NEWO01001234.1:11358-34591 GCA_003013225.1 Phalaenopsis aphrodite
GAGCTCGACGGTTATGCCTCCTCAAGCTTTGGATAAGACCAAATTTTGAAGGGATGCCTAGGCAACTCTTGTGAAAGCTCATTCACAACTTTAAAAGAACATTTTAGCCAAAAATTAGAGATGTCCTGGATGTTAGAGAGGTCCTGAAGGTTATAGAGGTTCCATTAGTGTATAGAGAATTTACTAGAGTGTCTAAATTGTGAGGAATTCTTTGAGAGATTGTAAGAGTGGAGGGAAAGTGAGAGATTTCTTCCTCCTTGCTGCTTCAAAGAAGAATTATATATGCTGTAAAGAAAGGAAGAGTTTCAGAGGAACTTCAAGGAGAGTTCTTGGGGAGAAATTAGAGATAAGTTATTTACTTGTTGTAGTTTATATGACTTTGATTTTATATATGAATTTCGAGTTTTGTTTTGTTTTCCCCGTGAGATCTGAGTAATTTTCTTTGTCTTTCTCCTTGTCTCAAGATTTGTGAAATGGTGGTTTGAATTGGTGAAGCAATAAAAATGTTTAATAAATTGTGATGATCTTTTCAATTTGATTTTAATTTACTTTCAATCTGGTCAATTGATTTGTTAAAATATGTTGAGTTTTACAACTAAAGTGAAAATTACATCCAAGTTTCAGGGAGGTCAAAGCCCTTAGAAGTTAGGTGCAAATAAATAGGAAAATAATATTATCGCGCATAGAATTGGAGATTTTAGAGTGACAGACTAAAATCCCTAATTTGATCCTATCGTTTGGGTGCTGAAGTGTAGATGTTAGCCCTCAGGTGAGGGGAACGTGGGAGCTCCGAAGTGAGAGTTGGTATCCTCCCAGCATAGCCACAGATTTACTAAACAAGTGTAGGATTAGTCAATGTTCTTTATGCCTGGACCAAAGGGTAAAGAATAGGTATGCTCCTATTTGGCATAATATAAATTGAACTAATTCACTTTATCCATTCACTATAATTTCTTGACAAGGAGAATGATGCTTTCTTATATATTGAATATCACAATCAAACCCTCATTAGTATCATTAGTTATTTAATAGTTATTAAAATTACCTATTTTATTTCAATTGCCTATTAGTGACAGATAAGAAAATTTAACTTCGTTGTTGTGATTAAAGTATTTCTTTTCTAAAATCTTAGTTTGCAGTTCTAAACCACTCCATGTGGGATCGATATCTAGGACTCCATTAGAGCCCTATATTACTTGAATGATACGTATACTTGCGTTGATAAGTTTGACTTTACAATTATTGAATATTTATTATGTCCATATGTATCTTATATTTTAAGCATATAAAAATTCGTCGGTCAGATATCATCTTCACTACAGTTTTAAGTGAGATTGGAGTGGAATAGTAAAGAGAGTGAGTGATTCAAAGGAGCTAGAAGGATTTCTTGTGAAAGAGTTTAAGATAATCTGTGTATTATATTTATTTTAATTATTCTTATTTTGTAAACTTATATTTATCTATAAATTCATGTGTTGTTGTTTCTTCCTCATGGGATATGAGTAGTTTCCTTTATCTTTCTCCTTATAATGAAGAATAATTTTTTGTAGGAATGTAGTTTA
Organism: Phalaenopsis aphrodite; assembly: GCA_003013225.1. Lineage (NCBI taxonomy): Eukaryota > Viridiplantae > Streptophyta > Magnoliopsida > Asparagales > Orchidaceae > Phalaenopsis > Phalaenopsis aphrodite. Next base: position 12,921 of record NEWO01001234.1, read on the forward strand.
GTAGAAATAATTTTAACTCCATAAATTATGATTATTTAAACTATATGCTTAATTTACCTCTAACCAATTGATTTGTTAAAATTTGTTGTGAAATATAGTGACCCAAAAAGAGTTATGCTTTCCCCAAAAAAGTAAGAATCACATTTAGTCTCATGGATGAGAATGTAGTCCATGGGGTTAAGAGCAAATAAATAAGGAAATAAGTTTTGATGAGTGTAGAATTTGTGGTTTTAGAGTGACAGACTAAAATTTTCAATTTGATCCAAATGTTTAGAAACCAAAGAGAGATGTTAGCCTTTAGGTGAGGGGTAAGTGGGAACTCTAGAGTGACAACTAGTATCTTTCTAGCCTAACCACAAGTGTAGAGACTAAACTCTAGATTAGCCAATATTTTTATGCACTCGAGAGAGGGTAAATAATAGGTATGCTCCTATTTGGCATAATACATTAATTATAATTAAAATTAATTGATTTCTAGAGTGATTATAAACTCATTGTAAAGGGAATGATGTTTTATTCAAATTTGAACTCTTCTATGCATTATTATATTAGAATTACTTTGTGGTAACTTTACATTTTAGCCTTTTAGATTGTCTTGCATTTACATTTTGCGTTGGCTTAGCATACTTTTTAATTATGTAGGACTAGGTAATACGCCAAAAAATTTTATCTTTTCCTATATGTTAACTATAGTTTAAATAAGGTTTTACTGATGTCATGCTAAAAGAGTTTCACCTATCCCTGTGGGATTGATACTTAAGACTCCATTAGAGCCCTATATTACTTGAAATGATTTGTATACTTACGTAGTACCCCTAATGTGTAAACTATTTTATTAACTTTACAAAATGTTAAATTTTATACATTAGTCGCTAAATATAAATTAGGTCAAGCTTTTGGCCATATTTCTAAACTAAAATAATTGTGTAATCGCGTGTCCAGTCAAATTTTTGGCATCGTTGCTGAGGATAGCAATGAAACCTTTTAATTTAAGAAAATCTTTATTTTAACAGTAGAATTAGCTATAGATAAACTGTAGTGTCATTTATATATGTGCTTGTGTGTGCGTATTTAAAAATAAAAATAATATATATATATATATATATATATATATATATATGATTGAAAGAGCAACTCGTGGATCCTTACGTATTAATGATAATAGAGATAGTACAATTTTAGGAGGCAAGGAGGATCCCTACTAAAAAGCAAAAAGATACATTGAAACATAAGGGTTCCTTCGTCCACATACAACACCACACAAAAAAGGACGTAGAACAAACTATCACTTCCAAAATTACATGTAACCCAAAAAGATATGTCAATCAAAATTAGTATTCCAAAAATGAACTTGTAGGGAAAGTGTAAAACAGAACTATGCAATCTGTAAGTCCAATTATCTAGCAACTGCACAATCTTCCAATCTAAGCACAAAATTGTGACAAAGTAACAGTCCTGGAGGAGAAAAAAAATAGTAAAATGTCGTCGTCTAAGAAACTGAAATATTGCCACCAAAAAGGGAGCCATGTGTCTCCCAATAAAACCTCTTCTCTTGCCTCCAAACAAAAGATATATATAAGTGCTTGATGTACACCACCCAGCAAAAAGGAAAGATCCAGATGAGAATGGGATAAAATAAGCCATCAAAACCTTGCAGTACAACAACCTCATGCACGTAAATAGGGGACATCAATAATATCACCATGAATTAAATTTGAGAGGGGGGAGGGGGTTTTCCTAATATAAATTCCATTGTACCCATGTTTAGTCAGCCAATCTGCAGGCATATTTCCTTCCCGATTAACAAAATTATACTGAATAGAGATATTAGAGCTAGCCATCATACAACATATTTGATTAATCAAAATTAGTCACAAGTATGAGAACTCGCCTCATACCCCCCATAATCTGGTTGCTCTTATTGTTGCCAACATCTTTAAAGCCTCTAATGTACTGGGAGGTAATATTTCTTAGCAGTGCAATGTTCATAGACCAACCTTAATTAAGTGGTCTCCTCCTTTCTCTGGGTAGATTAAGGGTAATATTAATGGTAGTTTTAATGGTGAGAAGTCTGGAATTGGAGGTTTATTTTGGGATGTTAGTGGTCAGTGTTTGGTTTTCTTTGCTTCACCTTGCTTTGCATCTTCTCCTTTGGAAGCTGAAACTAGGGCTGTTTTGGGTGCTCTACATACTGCTGTTTTCTTTGGCTTCTCTAATCTCATACTGCTGTTTCCTTTGGCTTCTCTAATCTACATACTGTTGTTTCCTTTGGCTTCTCTAATCTCATACATACATACATACATACATATATATACATATTTTTTGTGTTTTTTTTGTTTTTATTATTTATCTTTAATAGTGTATGCGTAGTACGAGATCTGAAGGATTAGTACCTTATGATTCCGAGTTAGAGTTCACTATTATAAAAATTAGAAAATAAAAAGAACTTCACAATTTCTAAAAAATGATAAATACTTTACATAATAATTTAGAAAATCAAATTGATGAGAATGTACAAAATTTATTAAGAGATTATGCTAACTCAATACTAGATTAAATTCATCGTAGTATACAAACTCCTATCTTACCAGCCAGCACATTTGAATTAAAACCTACTATCATTCAGATGGTAGAAAATAACTAGTTTGGGGGAACTCCATCTAAAGATCCCAACTTACATCTTGTAAGTTTTCTAGAACTTTGTGCCACATTTCAATATAGTGGTATCTCTAACGATGTTGTTACACTTAGGTTTTTTTCTTTTCCCTTAAGGGATAAAACTAAAATGTGGTTGAACTCATTAGGACCTAGATCTATTAGAACTTAGAGTGACCTAACATAGAAATTCTTGACTAAGTATTTTCCACCTTCAAAGACTGTTAAGCTTAAAAATAATATTGCATCTTTTTGTCAGTTTGAAGGGGAATCAATATTCGAGGCTTGGAAATGCTTTAAGGAACTTCTTAGGAAGTGTCCACATCATTCTTTGCTTGATTTGTTAATAATTCAAAAATTTTATAGTGGGTCAGTAGGACCACTTATATCCATTATTGATGTTGTCACCGGTGGTTCATTAATGTCAAAACATTTTGATGAATCATATTCTTTAATTAAAGAAATAAATACTAATAATTTTCAATGACCTTTTAAAATGGTCAATCCTAAAAGAATATCCATTATTCATGATTATGATGTTATTTCTATGCTAACATCTCAAGGAGCTCAATATCAAGAAATATAGATCAATTTGAAATGAATTTATCTCAAACACCTCCAGTGATTGAACAAAATTCATTTGGACAAATGTTTGATTCGAACATTCCTATACTTGAGACTTTAAATGCTATTAACAATAAACCCTATAACTCATATTCTACCTAGGTTAGAAAAATCACCCTAAATTTAACTGGAATAATAATTCTAGTGGAGCTAATCAACAATAGGGAAACATTCAAGCTATCCCATTGGAAAACTAGAACAATCAAGGTAGTATTAACAATAGATCAACTTATTATCTAGGATTTAATAGTAACCAATAATTTAAGGAGAAGAAGTTGTCTAGAGAAGAAATAATGCTACATATAGATAATCAATTATAGAGTTAAGGAGAGATAAATAGAAATAATGAAAATTATTTAAGATAATCTGTCAATGCCCTTACCAATAAGCCTCAGGGAATTCTTCCTAGTAATACTAAAATTAATCCTAAAGACTAAGGAAAAGAACAACTTAAAGCTGTCCACTTAAGAAGTGGAAGTGAATTGGAGACGAGAGTTCAAAAAGAGTTTGACGTTGAGAAAGAAAGAAGAAAAATTGAAATGTCTGATGAAGACATTCCTCAAGACTTAGAAAAACCTATTTCTCCAATGAAGATCAATTTAAAATGACCACCACCTCAATTTTCTCAGAAACTTTGACAATAGTAGTTAGATAAATAATTTTTAAACTTTTTAAAAATATTCAAGAAGTTAACTATTAATATATTGTTTGCTGAAGCTTTTGATTAGATGTCAAGCTATGTAAAGTTTATGAAGGATATTCTTAATAAGAAAATGAAGTTCATAGACAATGAGACTGTTGCCCTTAGTGTAGAGTGTAGCATGATATTTAAGAAAAAATTCCTTAAAAACTCAAAGATCCTGATAGCTTTACAATTCTATGTGCAATAGGAGATAGATTTTACGGGAAAACTTGATGCAATTTAGAGGCTAGCATTAACCTTATGCCTCTATCTATTTTCCAAAGTTTAGACATAGGAGAGATTTCTCCGACGTCTGTAACTCTTTAGTTAACTGATCGATCAATCACTTACTTGAAGAGAATTATAGAAGATGTGTTAGTAACGGATGATAAAGTTACCTTTCATGTAGATTTCATTGTGATAGATATGGAGGAAGATAAAGAAATTTCAATCATTTTAGGGAGACCTCTCCTTGCTACTGGAAGAGCTATGATAGATATGTAAAAAAAAAGAGTTAACCATGAGAGTTAATGATTAGGAAATTACATTTAATATATCAAAATCAATAAAATATATAACTAAAGGAAGAGATGATTGATGTTTCAAAATGAAAACTCTTAATCATCTAAGTAATAGCCATTTCAATGAATATTATGAAGATAAAATGGAATAATAAGAATTTGATTATGAAGAAGATATTGATCCGAAAGATAAAATAACTGAAAGGACTAATGATGATACAAATTATGTCCAGGAAAATTTTGAGCTGTTGGACATTAGTGAAAACAGTAAATTTTTCAGTCCTTCAATTTAAAAACCTTCTCAACTAGAGATAAAAGTTCTACCTATACATTTAAAGTATATTTTTCTAGAGAACTCATCTACATTAGCTGATATAATATCCTCAGAACTAATTGGACATCAAGAAAAAAAAATAATGGACATTTTAAAAAACTATAAGAAATCTTTTGGATTGACTATAACTAATAATAAAGGTGTTAGTCCTTCCATTTGTATGCATCAAATTTTAATGAAAGAGACTCATAAGACTAGAGCTGATCCTTAAAAGAGAATGTACTCAAGAATGAAAGAAGTTTTAAATAAATAAATTATAATATGGTTAGATGCTGGAATGATTTATCCTATCTCGGACAGTACTTGAGTTAGTTTGATCTACTGTGTTCCTAAGAAAGGGGTAGTGAATGTATCTGATAATGAAATGAACGAATTAATTCAAACTTGACAAGTCACTTCATGGTGAATCTTTATTGGTTATAAAAAATTAAATCTCGCCACAATGGAAGATCACTTTTCTTTACCTTTTTTGAATCAAATGTTAGAAAGGTAAGCGGGGCGAAAACATTTCTGCTATTTGGATGGATAAACTGGTTATCACCAAATTCCCATAGCACTTGAAGATCAAGAAAAAACCATCTTAACTAGTCCTTACGAGGCATTTTATTTTAAATGGTTACCATTTGGATTATGCAATGCACCTGCAACTTTTTAAAGGTGCATGATATCCATTTTCTGTGTCTTAGTAGGGAAAGGAATTGAAATTTTTATGGATGAAGTTTGAGTGTTTGGTACTTCATTTTAGTTATGTTTAAATTATTTAGAAAAGGTATTAAAACACTTTGAAGATACAAATTTAGTTTTTAATTAGGAGAAATGCCAATTTATGTTTGCATAAAGGATTATTCTTGGATTAAATTTCAAAAAATGGTAGGGAAGTAGATCCTACAAAAATTTAGGTTATTGCTAAACTACCTCCTCCTACTACAGTGAGAGGAGTTAGGAGTTTCTTAGGACATGTTGGTTTCTACAGGCAATATGTTAGAGATTTTTCAAAAATCACTAAGCCTCTATTCCAACTTTTATAAAATAAGCTTTATTTGATTTTAATCAGGAGTGCATAAATTCCCTTGAATTGTTAAAAGAAAAAATAATCACCACTCCAATTATTGTTTCATTCGATTGAGGGAAATCATTTGAGTTGATATGTGATGTATTTTGGAACAAAAAATTGAAAATTTTTTGAAAGTAATATACTATGCTAGTAAGACTCTTAATAAAACAAAAATTAATTATACTACTACAAAAAAAGTAATTAGCAATAGTATATGCATTTGATAAATTTAGGCCTTATCTTACAAGAACTAAATGTATTGTGCATATAGATCACTCTACTATTATATATCTGATGTTGAAGAAGGATGCAAAATTAAGGTTAATTAGATGGGTCCTTCCAATGCAAGAATTTGATTTTGAAGTAAAAGATAGGAAGGGAATTGATAAGCAGATTGCTGATCATCTATTTAGGCTTGAACAAGAAAATTCAGTTAATCTAGAAAATGAAATCATTGAATATTTTCCTGATGAAAAATTATATACTGTACTGAATGGTGTGTTTCGTGGTATGCCAACATAGTAAATTTCATATTTAGTAACATTTTACCTGGTGGTTTGATATACCCACAACAAAAGAAATTAATGCATGATGTAAGATCTTACTTATGGGATGACCCATATTTATATAAACAATGTAAGAACCAAATTATTCAAAGATGTGTACTTATGGAAGAAACTCAATAAATTATTCAAAAATGTCATGATGCTGATTTTGGAAGACATTTTATGATTGATAGAACTCTATATAAAATTATATAATCTGTATTTTACTGTTTTATGATCCCGAAACTGCTTATATGCAACAGTATAACCCTAATTTTGATTATATTTTTCACTTATATTTCCTTATTTTGCAAAAAACTAAAAACTTGATCTTAAAGAAAAATAAGAATTTAACTTTTAATTTATATATATTTAACTTTTCTTATAGATATTACACAAGTATACGTATCGTTATCAAGAAATATAATACTTTTTTATTAATACCTGAATATCAAACACATAGGGAAGGTATGCAATATGCACTTTTTGGAAAACTTTCTATTTTTAAAAGGACAATTATTTAAGCTAAAGACTTTTTCGCAGTAAAGAAAGTTTAACTATTTTTGGTAATTTTAATATTTTGACAAAAACAGAACAAACTTAAAAAAATAACTTGAGTTTTTGTAGAAGAAAAGCACTAAATATGAAAATATTTTTCTCCTTATGATGAATCAGTAATAAGCATAGAAATATTATTGTGGAAGTATACATATTGTGTTGTGCCAAATAGGAGCAATAATATTTTTTACCGTTACTAAAGATGCTATAAAGAACCTTGGCTAATTAGAAGTTTGAATAGTTCTGAAGACTAGTTAGGCAGGGAAGATACTAGCTCTCACTCTAGAGCTCCCTCGAATCCCTCCTCTTGAGGGCTAACATCTTGTATTGGAACCTAAAACAATAAACCAAGTTGAGGGATTTAACCTATCACTTTAAAGACCCCTAACTCTACACCCTTCAATGAATATTTCCCTATTTATTTTCTCTCAATCATATGAACTAAATTCTCATTCATACAACGTCATGTAATTCTTTGTAATTATTGACTTAGGCAATACCAGTTTGTTTCTTAGATGTTCTCACAACAAATTTTAACATTTGGATTGATCAAATCAAGAAGTAAATGAAGTACATGGATTTAAATCATCACAACTTCTTCCAACATTAAAGATCAATACTCTCCACAACTTTCATCCAACAGTTAATTACTTATCATTTTAAGAAGAAAGATAAGGAAAACTACTCAGAATCCATGGAGAAAACAAAACCACACTTTAGTTTAAAATTATAAATCAGTGTCAAACCAAGAACAAGTCTAAATTAAAACTAAAGGTAGTCTAAAATAAAAGATAGAAACTTATCTCAATTCCTCCACCAAACTCTTGAAGTTCGTTTAAATCTCTTCTCTTTTACAACACTCTCAATATAAAACTAAAATAAAAAGGATAAATATGTTGTGCCTAAAAATCTCTCCAACAAATTCCCCAATTTTATAAATTTGAAAACTATCCCAGTACTTTCAGGACCCCTTTCAAAGTCTCAATCTTCCTTTTTTTATAATTCTCCAAAAGGTGCCTTGGTATCTCTTCAAAATGTGTCTTGATTTGATGTATTTGCCTAAGAGATGCATCCTTTCGCAATAATTTTCGTCCATGGTGGTTGTAACCACATATTAATCTAATAGGTGCCTAAAAAACCTCTTCAAAATTTGCAAAAAAAGAATTTACTCATCGAATAACTGCCACTAGCGCTTAAGTGCGGCCTTCTCTGTTTAACTGGCGCTTAAACGGTGGATCTGGCGCTTAGGCGCCAAAACACTTTTTCACATTTTTCACTTATTTGCTCCAAAGTTGAGCCTTTTTCACTTCTTTAAGCATTTTTACCTTTTTACCTATACCTGAAAGAAAAACACAAAAATATCTTCAATTAAAGTGCAATATCTCAAAAAAAGGTATACAAATGTGTCTAAAAATACTATATAATTTAGGCCTATCAAAATCCCCCAAACTTAAAATGTTACTTGTCCTCAAGTGACACTTCAATCTTTAAAAACTAAATATGTATGAAATTTATATGAGTTTCCTTGGGAGTTACTAAAATTTAGATTTAGAAATATAGTAGTCCGATTTAGAAAAAATATTCAGTAAATAAGACAAACTTAAAGTTTAGAAATTTTTAAAGTTAAGAAAAATGTAAATATGAGTTCGTATCTAATGCAGAAATATTGTAAGTCTTCCAAATTTAGAATTTACTTCTTTTATTTTCTCCATTTAAAATTTTTATTAAGAATAATTTTACTTACTATATTATATCTTTAAGCTTAAGATTTTCTCAAGTCTTATACTTTAAAAAGATCAAATGTAGAACCAATTTTTGATTAGGAACTAATCCTCTAGCTTCTCCTCCCTCACTTTTTCTTCTTCTTCTTTTTTTTCTCCTTTTCTTTTTCTTTTTCTCTTCTTTTTCTTTTTCCCTTTTTTTTATTAGACAAGGATTACTATATATGGATATGCTTTTAATAATTTTGAATTCTACTTTTACATTCCTAAAGCAATGTCTTAATACAAAACTTTTACTTATAAATATAATAATAACTTTGAAAATTATTTTTAATGAAAGAAATTTAAGTATTAAAAATAAAAGTCTAAATTTCTAAAATTTTCAAAAATACAATGTTTCTTACAAAAGATAGTTACTTATATTAATCATTTTCTACGCTAAAAACTTTTAACTTAAAGTTTTTCTTCATTACTCAAAGTTTCAACTAAATTTCTTACTCATTTTTAAAATCAAATTTTACTTCCCTAATATAACTTCATATAAAAAATCAATTTTTCTTTTCAAATCAAATTCACTTGTAGTTCATTTGAGAACAAATAAAATTAAAGTTTTAAAAATATTTTTCATCCCCCCCCAAACTTAAATTTTTAACAGATTTAAACAATTTAGCATTAAATATATATAAGCAGGAATGAAAATTAAAATAACTTATAACAAGAAATTTTAAACCCTAATGCTACAAGTATAAAATTAAAAACAGGAGTAAAATTAATTTTGATCAAATTGTCTAATATTTTCATTTCAGTTCAACATGTAGAGAATCAATAGACTTCTAAACAGTGAGTATAAACATAAAAGCAAACTAACACACTAACTTGACTTCACAATCTCAACATAAAAATAAACTCAACATGATAAAAGAAAAATACAGGGTAGCAGTTTTTGAAATTTAATATTTAAGACCTAAGTTAGCAAAAATTTTATCTTTTCAAAAGATATAGAATTAAGTTAAATTCTAAACTAACTAAATTAGAAAACTCACTACAGTTACTACCCTAAAATTTTAAAACAAACTACTAACTAACACAAACATCACAATAAAAATAAAATGCAAAAGTCCAAAACACAATAAATAGTACATATCATCAACATAAAAATAAACAACACATCACAAATCTAAAGTTCAAAGCACATAGTCTAACACATATTACAAATATAAAAATCTTCTCAATTCTACTCCTCATCTTCTGAATCACCGCTATACCACTTTTCTGCAGGCTCATGATCAGAATATCAAGGATATGGAAGAAATTGCACTCTTGGGTCACCCCTAATTAGGTTCTTCAAAGATGAGTGGAATTTCTCTTCATAATCACTCTTTCTCTTACTATACCTATCAGTATGCTCTGCAAAATGCTCTAAGTTCTGAACTTTATCAGCTGTAAAATTAATATGATTCATCATCCTATGCAATAATAAGTAGCAGAGGTACAAGCAGCAGACGTCTCCATTCCATAAATCCTAGAAAATCCTCCTCTCGAGCCAAAAAAAGAATTCTCAGAATAAGTCTTTGCATTCACCTTAGTGATGGGCTTTAGAGGTAACAACACTTCCTCCCAGCTATGATATTTAACTCCAGCCTGCTCACACAAAAAAAAGATCAAGGAAGAAAATTCCAGACCTGCAGTAGTAACGACAGTGGCAGAACTGATGATAGTCTGACAAATCAAAGCTCCTATGTTGATGAGCTTTCCTTCCTGGATATAATAATTTAACATTGCTCTCTCTCTAGTCTCTTCACTGAGATGATTTGTTTGTAGCAGACGAGCAGAAATAAAATAGTGTCAGGCCTTTGAAGGTGCACGTAACTTTGAAGTTGGGAAGTTGACTCTCCTCTCATTAGTGATCTTCCAAAGTCCTCTTCCAACAGTCAAGTAACAAATAACCTCGTCTAACTCTACTTCAATAGGACTAATTTTCATAAAAACATAACATATCAGGTGGCAGATTATAAAATAATTTAATTACCTTTGGTGAAAAAGGTACCAACTTTCCTCGAACCATGACAATATTGTCTTCAGCCTCAGGGAGTTTTGCATAGAACTCCCTAACAATAGAAATAACTGCCACAATAGAGAAATAGCAGAATTGTTCCCACTATCGGTGAATGATCAAATCCTCTATGTCTCCACCTGGATTACTAAAACACCGCTCCTGAATCTGTTTCCATGATTGCAACGCATCACTATATTGATCCTGAGCCTTCAAATTAACAACTTTACTCGAATCAAACGGGCTCTTTTCTTTACTCCCTTCATTCTTGGTGTCATTTTACAAATTTAATAAATTTTAAAAATAACTTCAAAAATCAAGTCTAAATTACTAAACTAAACTTCCAAGGTATAAACTACAGTTCCCATGCAATTTCCAAAAATCATTTTCTCATTTTTCACCATGAATAGTGAATTTTTGAATTTCTCCAAATGTGCTCAAAATACACAGTGAAAATCTAAATTTTTTGCATGGAAGTAAAGTGCTTACCTCAACGAACATGGATCTAGCAAATTTCACTTGATTTCACCAATAAATCTTCACTTTAGATGTGTCATAGCCCTCCAAAAATGTGATTTTAAGAGTTTGAAGGTAACAGGAGGCGTAAAAATGGTGATTTTAGGGCCAAAATTTCACTTTTAACCGTTTGCAAATCAATTTTTGGGAACCATTGCTTAAGCTCGGGTAAGTGGCGCTTAATCACCTGTCTCTCAGGTTGGTAACCAAAAGAAAATATGTTGAGATTTTCATACCTATTTTATATTATTTTTTATGATATTGCACTTTAAAGAAAGGTATTTTTTATCTTTTGTTGCAGAAATGATGAATTAGGGTCATTAGAGCAAAAAGATGCAAAAAGGAGCAAATTTGGAGCGAAAAGGACCAAAGTGTGAAGAATTGAACTAGGGCGCTGACGGTGAGATTTTCCCGAGACTCCAGAATTAATTCACTTAGAAGGCCCGCCGACGGTGCCCTCGAGGCCGCCGACGATGAGATCGGCAGTTATGCCTAACCAGGCTTTGGATGAGGATGAATTTTGGAGGGGTGCGTAGGCAACTCTTGGGAAAGCTCATCCACAACTTTAAAAGAAGATTTTGGCCAAAAATTAGAGAGGCCCTGGATGTTTGAAAGGTCCTGAAGGTTGGAGAGGTTCCATTAGTGTTTGGTAGAGAGTCTAAATTGTGAGAATTCTTCGAGAGATTGTAAGAGTGGAGAGAAAGTGAGAGATTTCTTCCTCCTTGCCGCTTCAAAGAGGAATTCTGTGTGCTGTAAAGAAAGGAATAGATTCAGAGGAACTTCGAGGAGTTTTTCTTGGGGAAAAATTAGAGATAAGTTTATTTATTGTTTCCCCATGAGATCTGAGTAGTTTTCTCTGTCTTTTTACTTGTCTTGAGATTTGTGAAATGGTGATTTGAATTGGTGAAGCCATGAAAATGTTTAAGAAATTGTAATGATCTTTTCACTTCAATCTTAACTAACTTTGAATCTAGCCAATTGATTTGTTAAAATATGTTGAGTTTTACAACAAAAGTGAACATTACATCTAAGATTCAGGGAGGTCAAAGCCCTTCGAAGTTGGGTGCAAATAAATAGGGAAATAATATTATCTGGCGTAGAATTGGAGATTTTAGAGTGACAGACTAAAATCCCCAATTCGGTCCTAACTTTTGGGTGCTGAAGTGTAGATCTTAGCCCTCAGGCGAGTGGAATGTGGGAGCTCTGACGTGAGAGCCAATATCCTCCCAGCCTAGCCGCAGATTCAGTAAAGAAGCATAGGATTAGTCAATGTTCTTTATGCCTGGACCAAAGGGTAAAGAATAGGTATGCTCCTATTCGACACAATACAAATTGAACTTTTCACTTTATCTATTCACTATAATTTCTTGACAAGGAGAAGGATGTTTTCTTATATATTGAATATCACATTAGAGCCTTCATTAGTATAATTAGTTATTTAATAGTTATTAAAATTACATATTTATTTCAATTTCCTATTAGTGACAGATAAGCAAATTGAACTCTATTATTGAGATTAAAGTATTGCTTTTCTAAAATCTTAGTTCGTAGTTCTAATATTACTCCCTGTGGGATCGATATCTAGGACTCTATTAAAGCCCTATATTACTTGAGCGATACGTATACTTGCGTTGATAAGTGTGACTTTACAATTATTGAATATTTTATACATCCAACTTTATTGAATCTATAACTGTTATTAGGTTTTGGCACAGTTGCTGAGGAATTAAATCTTTTAGCAGCAGTATTAAATACTTAAATTTTTAAGCATATTTAAAGTCGCGGTCAAGTTTTTGGTGTTGTTGCTGCGGAGTAAACAAGAATCATAATTAGAGTAACAGACAAATTAGAATTATTAGAAAATTTTTACTTGAATTGCAACTTATTTTCATATTTAGTACACTTTTATTCGTTCGACAATTTGGTCATTTATCAATTGTTTTGTTTCCGTTGGCATTGACAAGCACTGCATATGCTGATCCTATGATTCATACTTTGAAGACCAGAAAGTCATCAAACTTGTCTTTTTTTTTCTGAAGTTGTGATTAAACTTTGTCATCTTATCTGCTAAGTTTATTACTGGTTGGCTGATTTGAATGTTGATTTAGGTCAACCTTGAGCACTGTTTTGGAAATATTAAAAAAGCAATTTTGGCACTGTTTTGACACTGTCTTGGAGTAGATTTAAACACTCTTCTTGAGATTCGATTTAGTTACAATTTTGAAAAATTTTGAATGTTTTTAGGCCGTTTCACTTATTGTTTTCCCCATTTTTGGCTTTATTAGTTTTGGACAAGGGTCGGTCTCCACCTTTTGTTTTATTTTTATTTTTATTTTTTAAAATGGTTAAGTCGAAAAGTGGGAGTTTCTGATTTAGTAATTTGGAAGACACTTGGAAATTTTTTAGGATTAGTAGAAAAAACACTTAATTGAGGGTAGAACATCGTGAATCACTTTAAGCACAAGTTAAAGTGTAAGCTTCCTAGATTTTAGGAGCACGCCCTAGGTGAGAGTCCATCCACCTAATCCTCAGATTAGACATTCTAGATTTTAGAAGCACACCCTAGGGGAGAGTTCATCCACCTAATTCTCAGCATAGGTTTGCAAGATTTTAGGATTCAGTATGGAATTCTTAGATTTTAGGAGCACACCCTAGGTGAGAGTCCACCCACCTAATTCTCAGCATAGGCTTCATATATTTTTGGGAGCACACCTTAGGTGAGAGTCAATCCACCTAATTCTCAGCATAGACTTCCTAGATTTTAGGAGCACACCTTAGGTGAACGTTCATCCACCTAACTTTTAAATGAATAACGAAACTTGGCACTTAACCTTGATTCACAAACTGATTAAGACACTAGACATGAAGACACACTGAGAAGTAGTCCATGCTTCCTTAATTAAATCAACAGTGAAATTCCCTCAATGACTTAACCTACAATAAAACCCAGTACATCGGGATTTAAGCTTTAATATTACACTCAAATCCTCCTGACAATTAGGAAAATTTGTTAACTAGGATGAGTCTACGGTCTAAGTGGCGAGGGCGATGACGACATTACTTATGTGTGCTTAAATGAGGGATACAGAGTGAGATTATTAGAATAGTATCTCCTATCTCAAGGATCTTCAATAGGGGAGAGGGAAGGATCCATGATAATATTCATTGATTCTTGGTGGGATCGTTGCTCCTGACACTCTTAGGTTGTAAGTAGTTATAGTACGATTAGAGTGACTGACCTGTGGACTATACAATTTTACAAAATATTTACAAAAATAAAAAAAATTTCTTTTGCATGTTAAAAAGAACTCTGCGTAAAAAAGACTTAAATAACAACCTTTGCATGAAAATCTTTCTATGAAAATTTATAAAGGTCCACGGTTAGTCACTTGGATTGAGGTTAAGGACTGACTTCTGTAGATTGTCAGGCCGGTAACTCCTGTTCAAGAGCGGGAAGCACACAACCCAGCTCTGAACCCCCACTTTTATGAATGTCTTATACCTAGTTCTGAGCTGTCATATGTGGTTACATGTTTCTTTTGCTTGTGATTTCTACTACTCGTTTTTTATGACTTTCATGGCGGCTTTTCTTGCCTTATTTTATTTGCAAGTATGTTTAAATATGTTGCAAATCATACTATGATCACAATAGTAATCGCAACAGTAGCAGATGCTCAGACACACTTTTATAGTTTATCTACAACATTTTACTTTACTCCATTTTACCTTTCAAGTACATTTTATTTACCTGTGATTTGCTTATTCTCCATGCAAAACTAAAATTGAAACAAAACAAAACCAAACATTGACACCAAAACTGTGAAACATGAACTACTAATCTCAAGCACTTAAACCTGGAGTTGTCAAGATGATAGGAGCTTGGAGTCAACTTTGTGGGCAGCTCGGCAAGGAATTCAGCCAACCAGCAAGAGGATCTTCTTCAGCAATATCCCTTCCTAGTATAGTAACAACCCATAGGACTTTGAGGTAGCTCGCCTAGCGCAACTTAAATCCTTACACTCCCTTCTTAGGCACCCGTGCAACAATATTGTGCAGTGTAAGTCCTAATTCGCTTTAGGTCCTGAGGTTGTTGTTCATTACAATGTAAACCCTATTATCTCTGTGGGTTATTTGCATAATCAAATTTTATGCAAATATAAATCTCAAATAAAAAAATTGGTAAGATTAAACATTCAAATAACATCTTTTCTAAAATGTAGTTGTACGGTAGAATAGTTTGGGAAGTCACTGAGGTTCCTCCTCAAGAATTGTGACGTCCCCTACCCTTTACTTCCATTGAAATTTTGAAAGAATTGTTCCTACTTGAGCCACTCCTACTTGTTTTTCCACGTTCTACCGTGAAAACCTAAACCTTGAAATTTTGAAGACTATAACCACTGATCATTATCGAGAGTTTTCTTAAGTGACCATAGTCATTTGAGATATAATTAACTATAGGGGCTTGCCTCTATAGGGAACTTGGGACCCAGGTAAAATAAACTTTATTTAATCTTTGTATTAGATAGGGGAACTTGTCGATCATTCATAAAATGTTCGAAGACCAAATGAATGTCACCAATCTCTTAGTTTGGAGGATTGGGTCTATCGCTGAGATCATTCTTATCTTTCGGGAGGGTGTAGTATTCGCGGTATCGGGCACAATTATGCAAACTATCGAACTAATGAGATCCATTTGGTCTCATTTTTCAAAAATTAAAACATACTACTTTCAAAACCTAAACTATGTACCTCTTATATTTAAATTAAATCTCAAAAATTATTTTCATATTCATATTTTCAAGTCTATCAAAAAATTGACCGACAATTTCTAGCGACTCTGCTGGGGACTAGTTCCTCTCTCCATTTTCATCAAGTAGTTTCGTCTTCATACATTGGCAGTGTGTCCATGCCCATTATGGGCCAAACTGCTATTCTTCCGTTAACATACTGGGCTCATTTCTTTCTTGAGTAAGTATGGTCAACTCTTCTTGGATTCCAGGACCATCTGCTTAACCTCCTTAAGCAGAGGGGTTCAGGAATCTTTAGTGGGATGGACCCCCAATAGGTGTGGTAGGTTATGAGTGGTCTATTGCAGCGAGTTTGATGCAAAGTTAACCCT
The DNA here is from genome assembly GCA_003013225.1 of Phalaenopsis aphrodite. Taxonomy (NCBI): domain Eukaryota; kingdom Viridiplantae; phylum Streptophyta; class Magnoliopsida; order Asparagales; family Orchidaceae; genus Phalaenopsis; species Phalaenopsis aphrodite. The sequence continues at coordinate 29,303 of NEWO01001234.1, forward strand.
TCCAAATCTCAGACCGAGTCCTATGCTTCATTCCTCTTCAATCTTGACTTGTTGTGAACGAGTTAAAACTAAAATTTCACTCTCACAATCTTCCATTTAAAATCCAAACAAAATGGAATTCCATCAAAATTTTAAAGTGAAACAAATGGCAAAATTTGGAACAAAATTCACATGAATAAATTTCAAAGGATACCCAGTTCATAAGACAAGTGCGTTAACTTGAGTACTTTCGTTGAAATTACAAGGCATTGGACGTTACTGACTTCCGGAAATTTTTTTTCAAATGACTGGGACAATGTCTTCATCAAAGTTGATCTTTTCATTTGCCACCAGAATGGAGTTTGCTATTAGCAAGAGTGAGCTACCTGACTTGGCAGTCATTAAGTTTGGACAAGGATTCGATGATATTGAACTCAAGTTTGGGAATGTCGCTGCCACAACGATGAAGTTTGAAACGAACAGGTCCACTGAGCCTGTTGTGGAGTTTAACCTGAAGTCTGCTAAGGAACTCCTCCCTCTGAAAAGAGTATTAATTGAAAAGAACCCTGTTGTTGTTATAAAGTCTACCGCTAGGAACATAGGGACCGCTCCCAGGAATATTTCTGCTTCTGCAACCGGATTCACTGCTACTACACAAACTGTTCCATTAAACAAAGAGAAGGAGATTCTATACGAAGAATTGTCAGTCGATGATTTTACCCCGCCATTTTTGGTATTTGAGATTGGGTCCAACTCAAAGTCCGTGCGACTGACCAAGACACAGGAAATGAGGCACAACCAGAAAATCCTAAGGACCGAGAAGTTGAAAGCCACATAGTTGGCTACTATTGACACCGACCTCCGACTGGATGAGACAGGATTACGTGAGACTTTACCTCTACTCATGGGGAGTAAGTTTCACCAATTGCCTGCTAACTACGGAGAGGATGGAGTCTATGGGGTTGCTACCACGGTACCATTATCATCTCTCCATAATAGTCCAAAGTCAGCGATGACATTCAAAGAGAAATCTGAGAGAGTAACAACGGTGGATAAAGACAAGCAGTCAATACAGATTCTAGTTGAGCAGCCTCAACAAATCAACCAGCAATATCTGCAGCAGTACAATCTACGGCATAGTCAATAATACAATCAACAGCATGGTCAACAGTCATCCCAGCATAGGCCATGCCAGATGGATGAAATACAGGGTCCATTTGTGGCTAAGAAATTGAATAAAGTATATTCTTTCAGAAAAGAAGTTGTTGCAAAAATGTTCCTGGATTTGATGAAAAATCCCAAATTCAAATTACGAGAACAAAAGAGGCCAGAGAAAGTCGACAAGAAAGACCATCCCAACTACTGTCCTTACCACAGACTGCTCAGACATACTATAGAGAACTGTATCAGCTTCACTGAATGGCTCGAAAAGAATTTCAGAAATGGGAAGATAACGATCCTAAAAGAGTATTTGACAGAACTTGAAAGTTGTTCCATCAATATGATTTCAGTTGATCCAATTGTTCCAATTAACTTCTACACGACTACACCAGTGCTCAACAAATGAGGTGAGGCTCATCAAAAACCTCCAACATACCTTAAAGTTATCAAAAGGAAGGTCGATAGGCTAAGTTGGAAAGACTTTGAGCCGACATTGCACAGTTGTGTGAAGAACAAAGAAAAGATATAGGCGATGAACCCTACGATCCATCAGATTATGTGATAGAGGAATTTGCAGAAATTAATGTTGTTGAGGCCAGAGCCATCTTACCCTCGCGTGATGCTCTTTTGCCCACTGAGGAGAACATCGTGGATGAGTTGCAAAGAGCCATTCAACAACATGATGAGCATATCAACCAGATGAAGAAACAACTAGAAGAAATGATGCCGCGAAGACCCCAATTCAAGGACAGTCACAGTCACCACGAACGACAGCTCCAGAAGCAAGTCAGCCAAAAATTGTTCATATTATAGACGAAAGACTGCAGAGCATGATACGGGAAAAATACATTAAACAAATGGTGGAACAACGGGTGAGAGAATCCCTAACTCAATCAAAAGAAGGGGCATTGATTCTAAAGAGCAGACCATGGCCTGAAAAATTTGATGATGTCCAATACCCCAAGGGTTTTGTATCACCGTCGCTCAAGACATTTGATGGAACGGGAAACCCCCGACAGCATGTTGCACACTTCCAAGCAAAATGTTGCAACGCGGGGGGTAGTGATGCTTTGTTGTGTCGTCAATTTGTAAGCACACTTTTCGGAATCGCTTTTAACTGGTCCGCCGATCTACCAAATGACTCAGTCAAAATATTTGCAGAATTGGAAAACCTCTTTGTTAAGCGGTTCGCTGGCATTAAACACCATATCACTGTCAGTGATCTCGTGGTGGAGTGACAGAAGCCATCTGAAACATTGATGGAATACATTCTGCAATGGAGAAATTTAAGCATGAAGTGTGAGCCGCAACTCCAGGAGAAACACGCAATAGAAATCCTTCTAAAGAGCATCCATGGTCCAGTGGGTTTCTTACTCAAGGGATTCACTATCAAGACATTTGAAAAGCTGCTTAGAAAAGTTGGAAATCTTCAAGAAGAATCTAAGTAACTTGGGTTTTTTTCAGAAAGCTGGGAAGCTAAAGCCATTGAAGACATCTGAGAAGAAATCTGGGATAGTAGAAGTGGTTGACAGGGGTAAGCGACCATTGCAAATACAAGTTGAACAGTCTCGACAGATCTACCAACGTCCTCGGCAAAATGTTCAACAGTCTTTTTAGCAGAGGTCCTATCAAATTGATGGAGGGAAACCCCTGAACATAAAGAATTGTTTGAACAAAATGTATCCTTTCAAGGATGAGGCAGTTGAACAAATGTTTCAGAATTTGATAAAGAACCCTGAGTTCAAGCTCCCTGAACCAAAGAAAATAGACGAAGTTGATGAAAAAGATCATACGATGTACTGCCCATATCACAGGTTGATTGGACACACCATAAAAGATTGTTTCACTTTTAAAGATTGGTTTGAGGAGAACTTCAATAATGGGAGCATGGTGATCCCAGAAGAATTTTTGAAAAGAACCTGAAAAAGGTTCTATCAATATGATTTTGGTTGATCCTAGTGTTCCATTTGACTCTGATGCAGCTGACAAATGATATATTGTATCTTGATCACTATTATATTACTTTTGTTATCGAAAGAGATGTTAGTGATATCAATCTTTGTCTGTCCCTTCCCTCCCACCGCAATAAAAGAAAGAACTTGTTTTTCAGAACTGTTCAATGTGTGGAAAGCATAGTTAACAAAATATTCAAAGTTCGTTAACAGGACAATCGAGAAAGGAGTAATCCAAGATAAAAAAATTCCATGCATTGTGATAAAAACTATGATTTCTTGGGAAAATTAAATTAATACCCTAATAACTGAGTCTTTCACTTTAAAAACTTCAGACTGGGTCCTAAGTAAATTTAAAAATAAGATAGTGTGGTTGAAATACGAGTAATTGACTCAGGACATCACGAGCCTTTTAATTTCCTGTCATGTGACGGGATCCTGACTTTCAAACGAGTTATAATATCCCAGAATTCGTCTAATAAGAATTATTAGTTGGGGAAGTTTGGACATTCAAAATCTTTAACATACGTTCCACCATATATAGTAATTCTCAGAAAACAAATGGAGCAAAAAAAAAAGTGAAAGTCCCCTGAGAAGAAGCTTGAGGTAAGCATAAAATCAAAAATTGGTGTCTCAATTCAGACGTTCAAAATCTTTAAATCTTGCTCTACCAGATATAGTAATTCTCAACAAAATAAGGGGAAATGATATAAAAAAAAAGGAAATCAAAGCAAAAAAGAAAAGCCTCCTTGAGAAGAAGCTTGAGGTGGATGTACAATAAAAAAATTAGTGTCCAACTTTTCCCTAATTAATGAGACTTAGAATACTCTCTTAAGGAAATTCTTCTGATATTATACTCAAGAAAAAGTTCACAATCACAAATCTTTTGGTTGGTTATTAATTGACTCAGAAATATCTTTGGTAAGTGAAAAATATTTTGATCATATGATCAAAATTTTGAAATGTACTTAGGCTTAGAAAGAAAGAATTAAAGTAAATGAATATGTTATTAGCAAATTAATAGAAATTCTACCTTGAAGTCATATCTTTCAGTGCCCAGAAGACTCAACCCCGATAACAATTGAAGAACGGCAAAATGATTCCTCAGAATAGCGTGGAAAATCTTTACACAAATCAATAATAAAAAAACGACAATATCCACTACAACGACGGTACAGAGTTGCAGCCTCTCGAGCTGTGACGTCCTTAGAAGTACCACATCTTTATGTGTACTTGAAAGAATATAATTTTAGTATTACCTTAAAGAATAAGTTATTTTTACACATGTCTCCAGTCAATAGATAGTACCTCGAGAAGTACTATGCATTCTGATGTTTTAAAGATAAAACTTTGTCCTTAGAAACACGGATGTTGCACCTGTCTAAAACTGGGTCCAAATCTTAAAACAAATGCAAAAAAATAAAATTCAAGGTCAAATAAATCTCAACATCAGAATGAAATGAAACACAGCAGCGAACCAAATAAGCAAAACAATAAAAATCAAAATTTTGAACATCGCCTCAAATTTCAACCTGGTCAGCTTGAGTCTTCTCGACCTATCATTAGCGTCATTTCTCTTGGCCCGAAGTTTCCTCCCATATGAAATCTGGGTCCTATTGCTCATGTGAATGAGGTTTGGCTGGTTCTACGGAACAACATTTCTTATCGCATGGACATTTTCTTTGATCGTCTCTTGGGATTGATTTATGTCTCCGACATTCTTTCCCAATGTGACCGACTTTTTCTTGGGATTTTGCGTAATTTCCTTGATGGTTGTCATTTCTTAACTATACCTAGTTCGGATGTAATGTCCCCGGTTGTTGTCCGAGCTAGTATAGTTTCTCCGCACTTGACAAACTTCTACGCACATTCTCTACACTACATAAATTTTCACAAATTTCACATAAAATTTCACAAAATGAAATGTCAACACTGCAAATCTCTGCACAGACATCTCAACAAAATTATGCACTGCATAATTTTCCACATACATTTTTCACAACTCTCCTAAATCTCATACGCTTCCCACAAAATTTTCACAATTTTCGAATTCAAATATCTGAGGATCGGTGTGAGACCCCCTTCAACGAATGTTAAGGCTTCCTATTCCTCTTTACCTCTTAGATTAGATGTAAAGCCCCCTTAAATGGATGTTAAGGTTTTCCTTCCTAATGTTGCCTCCAAATTCAAATTTTTG
>NEWO01001234.1:35649-56725 GCA_003013225.1 Phalaenopsis aphrodite
CCCTTCAATGGATGTTAAGGCTTCCTACTCCTCCTTGCATCTTTGGTTGGATGTAAAACCCCCTTAAATGGATGTTAAGGTTTTCCTTCCTAATGTGGCCTTCAAATTTCAAATTCTCCGAGGATCGGTGTGAGGTCCTCTTTAATAGATGTTAAGGCTTCTGATTCCTTTAAATTTCAAACCCTTTGAGATATGTGTGAGCCCCTGAAAGTGGCATCCTATTCTCATGTTTCCCGAGGATCTATGCAAGGATTCCGATTCCTTCACATATTTTCATATTCTATTCACATATTTCTCATAAATTGACATATTTGAATCTGTGTATTTCCTGTAGAGAGCAAAATATTTTCCTGCTATCACTTGGGTTGGATGTGAGTCCCAGAGCTTTCCTCCTCAATGTAGCAGATATTTTTTTCCCGTCACCACTTAGGTTGGATGTGAGTCCCGGTGCTTTCCTTTATAACGTGACAAATATATTTTTCTGCTACCACTTGGGTTGGATGTGAGTCCCAGAGCTTTCCTCCTCAACGTAGCAGATTATTTTTTTCTTATCCCCACTTAGGTTGGATGTGAGTCTCAGTGCTTTCCTTCCCAACATGACAAAAATATTTTCCCGCTACCACTTGGATCGGTGTGAGCCCCCTATACAGATGTTAAGGCTTCTGATTTGTTCAAATTTTAATTTCCCGAGGATCGGTGCGAGTCCCCCTATACGGATGTTAAGGCTTTTGATTTCTTCAAACTTTAATTTCTCGAGGATCTGTGTGAGGCCCCCTATACGGAGGTTAAGACTTCTGATTCCTTAAAATTCTGATTTCTTCAAATCTTAAATTCTTGATGGTTGGTGTGAGTCCCCCTATATGGATGTTAAGGCTTCCAATTCATGAAATTTAAATTTCAAGATCGGTGCAAGGATTTTGATTCTTTCCACATATTTTCCACATCATATCCTTAAATTTTCTGCGTGCATGATATTTCCTAAATTTTCTGCATGCATGATATTTCCACACCAATACGCGCGGTGTGCTTGTTCAACACACCACACCTATTGAGGCTCCATTTGTTGACATCATTTTTAGTGAGGTCTTAGTCTCCTACTCTTAGAACCTAAGATCTAGCTTTAGAAGTTCTTATTGATCATCCTAGCGGACTAGCAATGGAGCCCACCTCCCGTAGAACTTCAAGCCACTTCTTGACTCATTTTTGTGAAGAACTCGCATGAGTGGTTCCAAGCACTCAACTTTTAGTTGCAAGGGCTAAGGAACAGCATGTAGAGAGCTCAAAAATTAGTTCCTATAGGATCAAACAGCTTTAGGTGAACCCATTGTGACTCAATTCACACACTTGTTACAACACACACAAATTTGATAGATTTTTTTGGCCCGATCGTTGGCAAACTCGCCCGGATAACTCTGGATAATGAAATGGACCACACGAATGCATTCAGAACATCAAATTTAGCTAGGAAGGATACCCGTAATGTTATGGTTTCACGTGCGAGCGACTAACACGAAAATCGATGCACGTTAGCATGGCGCGGGTCCAGGCTCAACCCAGATTTAACTTGGGTTTGATTCAGGTTGAGCAAGGGTTAAACAATTTTGAATCTTAAATTTTGAATTTCAAAAGAGAGTTCGCTCAATCTCACTTTAATTAGGTATCATGAGCTTTCCACTTGAATTTCTCAATCAACGGAATCCATTTAATTCTCAGCGTAACGTCTTTATCGAAGGGGCGTAATACAAAGATCCCTTTTTCTTCCCATCGCTGAGGAGCTCATCTTGTCTCACCTCTCGACATCAAAGCTCACCTGGTCTTGTCTCTCTGCATCAACCCTTGCCTCGCCTTGTCTCTCTGCATCAAACTTCGGCTTGTCTCCTTCCTCGGTAGCGAACGAAATCCCCGCTCACTCCAGCTCATCTCCCTCGCAGCAATCTTTCTGCGCCGAAGACCCCCCATGACATCGAACGAAACCCCACTTGACCCTGTCTCCTCTCTTCTTCCACCGATTGAAGTGCTCAAAGTAGCGAAGAAGCTCTGCTTCTCACCCGCAGACCCCGCTTGCTTCTCTTCCCCCGATCGAACAACTGTTCGAAAAAGCAATGCTGCTCCTCCTTCTCGATGCAACCCTCACAACCCATACCAGCTCCTCCTTCCTCCTTTTCTTCTCCAGCGTGCCTCTCACCGGCGAAATTCTCCCGTTGATACTTTGGCCAGGTATACCTCCTCCCCTTCCTCTTTATTCTTTGCTGCGGCATAAAAAAAGGAAGATTTACAAGCTTACCATTCAATCATGTGTTTTAACTTGCCTAACACCTAAATTGTTGTTTTTTTTTAATTGGTTTCTCCTCTTTTCTTTCTTTGCTTTGTTTTTTCTAACATAAATGCCACTTTGTCTATGCATGAGAGGGTAAAAAGTTGTTTTGGTGATATAATGTGGTGTTGAACTATATGGGCTTTGAGACTATTTTTTTGGAGATATCCTTAACAATTTTCATTGAATAATGTTAGTTAAATTTATGCTTTAGTTGAAAAATGCAAGTATTTGGGGGATTGGTATCTCATGAAATTTATGCCCTTTTTTTATTTTTGTATCAATGTTGATGGAGGAAGGGCGGGTCTCATGATGTATGCTTATAAATTTAAAGATAGTAGTTTTGCTGAGGAGTTCAATGGTATTATGAGATAACAAATAAATGGGTCATTGCGCCGTAGACACATGTGAATTCTCCTATCTGATGAGCATATGGAAGATTTTGCTTGGTATTTAGTAGTTAACCTTTCACATATTCAAACATAGAGCCTTGTGAAGTTGGTTTATGCTAATATTATCCTACTTCAGTTTTGGATTCGTTATTGTTGGAAACCTTTTGAGCTTTCTTTCTACAACCAACATATTAATTTTGGCTTCTGATTGCTGTGTCTGTTGAACACTTTTATTCGTTCAACAATTTGATCATTTATCAATTGTTTTGTTTCTGTTGGCACTGACAAGCACTGCGTATGCTGATTTTATGATTCATACTTTGAAGACCATAAAGTCATCAAACTTGTCTTTTTTTTTTCTGAAGTTGTGATTAAACTTTGCCATCTTATCTGCTAAGTTTATTACTGGTTGGTTGATTTGAATGTTGATTTGGGCCAACCTTGAGCACTGTTTTGGAAATATTAAAAATACAATTTTGGCACTGTTTTGACACTGTCTTGGAGTAGATTTAAATGCTCTTCTTGAGAACCGATTTAGTTACAATTTTAAAAAAGTTTGAATGTTTTTAAGCCAATTCACTTATTGTTTTCCCCATTTTTTGGCTTTACTAGTTTTGAACATGGGTCGGTCTCCACCTTTTGTTTTATTTTTATTTTTATTTTTTTAAATGGTTAAGTCGAAAAGTGAGAATTTCTGATTTAGTTATTTGGAAGACATATGAAATTATTTGAGGATTAGATGAAAGAACACTTAATTGAGGGTAAAACACCGTGAATCACTTTAAGCACAAGTTAAAGTGTAGGCTTCCTAGATTTTAGGAGCATGCCCTATGTGAGAGTCCATCCACCTAATCCTCAACATAGACCTCTTAGATTTTAAGAGCACACCCTAGGTGAGAGTTCATCCACCTAATTCTCAGCATAGGTTTCCTAGATTTTAGCATTCAGTATAGACTTCTTAGATTTTAGGAGCACACCCTAGGTGAGAGTCCATCCACCTAATTCTCAGCATAGGCTTCCTATATTTTAGGAGCACGCCTTATGTGAGAGTCTATCCACCTAATTCTCAGCATAGACTTCCTAGATTTTAGGAGCACACCTTAGGTGAACGTTCATCCACCTATTTTTCAAATGAATAATGAAACTTGGCACTTAACCTTGATTCACAAACTAATTAAGATACTAGACATGAGGACGCACCAAGACGTAGTCCATGCTTCTTTAATTAAATCAACAGTGAAATTCCCTCAATGACTTAACCTACAATAAAAACCAGTGCAGCGGGATTTAAGCTTGAATATTACACTCAAATCCTCATGGCAGTTGGGGAAATTTGTTAACGCCACATATGGATCATCGGACTAGGATGACTTTAGAGTCTAAGTGGCGAGGGCGATAACGAAATTGCTTATGTGTGCTTAAACAATGGATACAAAGGGAGATTATTAGAATAATATCTCCTACCTCAAGTATCTTCGATAGGGGAGAGGGAAGGATCCATGATACTATTCGTCAATTCTTGGCGGGATCATTGCCCCCGACACTCTTAAGTTGTCAGTAGTTCTAGAATGATTAGATTGATTACCCTGTGGACTATACAATTTTACAAAATATTTACAAAAATAAAAATAAAAATTTCTTTTGCATGTTAAAAAGAACTCTGCATAAAAAAGACTTGAACAACAACTTTTGCATGAAAATCTTTTTATGAAAATTTATAAAGGTCCACGGCTAGTCACTTGGATTGAGGTTAAGGACTGACTTTTATAGATTGTCGGGCCGGTAACTCCTGTTCAAGAGCGGGAAGCACAAAACCCAGCTCTGAGCCCCCACTTTTACCGATGTCTTATACCCAGTCCTGAGCTGTCATACGTGGTTACATGTTTCTTTTGCTTGTGATTTCTACTACTCATTTTTTATGACTTTCATGGTGGGTTTTCTTGCCTTACTTATTTTTTTTGCAAATATGTTTAAATATGTTGCAAATCATAATATTATCACAATATTAATCGCAACAGTAGCAGATGTCCAAGCACGCTTTTATAGTTTATCTACAGCATTTTACTTTACTGTATTTTACCTTTCAAGTACATTTTATTTACTTGTGATTTGCTTATTCTCCATGCAAAACTAAAACTGAAACAAAATAAAACCAAACATTGATACAAAAACTGTGAAACATAAACTACTAATCTCAAGCACTTTAACCCTGGAGTTGTCACGATGATAGGAGCTTGGAGTCAACTTTGTGGGCGGCGCGACAAGGAATTTATATCGACTAGCAAGAGGATCTTCTTCAGCATTATCCATTCCTATTATAATAAAAATCCATAGGACTTTGAGGTAGCTCGTCTAGCGCGACATAAATCCTCACATTCCCTTTTTAGTCACCTATGCAACAATATTGTGCAGTGTAAGTCTTAATTCGCTTTAGTCTTGAGGTTGTTGTTCGTTACAATGTAAACCTTCTTATCTCTACGGGCTATTTGCATAATCGGATATTAGGCAAATGTAAGTCCCAAATAATAAAATTGGCAGGATTAAACATTCAAATAACATCTTCTCTAAAATGTAGCAGTATAGTAGAATAGTTTGGGAAGTCACTGAGGTTCGTCCTCAAGATCAGTGACGCCCCTACCCTTTACTTTCATTGAACTCCTGAAAGAATTGTTCCTACTTAAGCCACTCCTACTTGTTTTTCCACATCCTACCGTGAAAACCTAAACCTTGAAAATTTGAAGTCTATTTCTACTGATCACTATCGAGAGTTTTCTTAAGTGACCCCAGTTATTTGAGATGTAATTAACTATAGGGACTTGCCGCTATAGGGAACTTGGGACCCAGGTAAAATAAACCCTATTTAATCTTTGTGTTGGATAGGGAAACTTGTCGGTCATTCATAAAATGTTCGCAGACCAAATAGATGTCACCAATCTCTTAGTTTGTAGGATTGGGTCTACCGCTGAGATCTACACTTATCTTTCGGGAGGGTGTAGTACTCGCGGTATCAGGCACGATTATGCAAACTATCAGACTAATGAGATCCATTTGGTCTCATTTTCAAAAATTAAAACATACTACTTTCAAAACCTAAACTATATACATCTTATATTTAAATTAAATCTCAAAAATTATTTTCATATTCATAATTTCAAATCTATCAAAAAGTTGACCGACAGAGAGTCTAGGCAAAATAAATACAGAGGCTTGCCGACGGCGCCCTCGACCTTGCCGACGGCGAGACCTGCGAGAAGGTGGTTTCTGGAGTTTGAATGACGATTTTTTGCTTTTTTTGGGCAGGTATAGTTTTTCTGCAACACTCCTAAATCTCGTTTCGAAACACTGACACTTCAATTGAAAGTAAATTAAGATCGAAGTGAAAAGATCATCACAACTTCTTTAACATTCTCATGGCTCAACAAATTTAAATCACCATTTCACAAAATCTCAAGACAAGGAGAAAGACAGAGAAAACTACTCAGAAATGGAGAAGATATGACAAAACTTAGAACTTATATATAAAAGCAAAGTCATACAAACTTCAATAAGTAAATACCATTTATCTCTAATTCCTCCACAAGAAAACTCCTCGAAGTTCCTCTGAATCTCTTCCTTTCTTTACAGCGCACAGAATTCTTCTTTGAAGCGGTAAGGAGGATGAAATCTCTCACTTTTCCTCCACTCTTACAATTTCTCGAAGAATTCCTCACAAAAATAACCCTACATTAAACTCTCTACACTCTACAAAACAACAAAAACTCAACGGACACCACCACGGGGCTCCTCTTTTTTTGGCCCAAATATTTCTCTTAAAGTTGTATAAGAGCTTTCCAAGAGTTGCCTGAGCATCCCTTAAAAAATTGTCCACATTCAATGCACCTGTTAAGAGAACAACTGCTCTCACCGTCGGCGGCCTCTATGGCGCCGTCAGCGGCCTCGATGGCGCCCTCGGCGGCCTTCTAGAATATTTGATTCTGGATTCTCGGGAAAAACCCACCGTCGGTGCCATTAAGCTCGTCATCAGCACCCTAGTTCAAATCTTCATATTTTGGTTTTTTTTCTCCAAATTCGCTCCTTTTTTCATTTTTTTGCTCCATTGATCATAAGTCAACATACCTGCAATAAAACATCAAAAATACCCTTCTTTAAAGTGCAATATTATCAATATTAGTATAAAATAGGTATGAAAATCTCAACATATTTTTATTTGGTCAAAATACCCTAAACTTAATTATTACTTGTCCTCAAGTAATTTTAGTACTACATAAAAGTTATGATCTATTGTAGTAAAGCTTTAAATAAGAAATATTACAAGTTTGATTTAAGTATATACTATAATGAGATTTTCAAAAAATTCAAGTAATTAAATTAACTCTGTAGGTACAAGACTATCTAGTCATCAAGTTTAAGAGTTCTAGTTTTTTATTCCTTTCAAGAATGACTACATGTTGTAATATCAAGTCAGTTAGAATATTCAAATGATAGGAACTTCATAAAAACACTACTAGTAAAAGATGTTAATCCATAAATATAAGTTCAGGAATGTATTTAGGTTTTCCCTATAGGTAGGTCCAAGTGAAGCCAATTTTTTATTAGACATCTCCTCAAGCTTCTCCTCACTTATATATATTTTTCTTTTTTTCATTTGGATTGCTTTCAATCATTTTTTTTTTCTTTTCTTTTCAGGGATTGTTGTCAATAATGTCTTTTTCTTTTTCAAGTGAGGATTACTATATCTGGATATCCTTGAATGATTTTGAACATCACCTTTCTTCCCTAAATTTGAAACTCAAAGCATTCATTTACCTTATAAGTATTTTATAGTTTTTACATCATTGAGCCCCAATCTTTTCTTCTTAAATAAATTTTTAAAATTCTTAATATTTTAAAATATAGTTTTCTTTACTTTATATAGTTAACTATAGTCTTATTCTCTTATACTAAATATCTTAATCTACAAAATTAATTTTCCTTACAAAAATATTCCTTTAAATCTACTATAATATTTAAATATCTACAAAATATAGTTATCCGAATTAAATTCACTACACAAAATCATATTAATAATTTTTGAAAACATTAAAATTGAGAACATCTAATAGTTAATTATTTTCTTCCCTCCCCCAAACTTAATTTTTTCAATATGGAATGATACAAGTGGAAATAAAATTCTAAATATAAATCATACCTCAATTCTTTAGGCATTTTCATCATTCTGAATTTTTTGCAGTTCCTTCTCAAAATTTTAACTTTAACTGGTTTGTAATATTAGGAGTTTTCTATACATATAAATCATTAGAGAATTTGCTGGGTAATGAAATTTTGAAATAAGTACAAAACTAAATATTATACAAACACAATATTTTGCTAACACATCCACAATACTAAACAAAAAAAAAATTACAAATATATTAAAATGCAAATAAAAATCACATCACATTACAATTTTACAAAGTACTAAACAACATCTATTATAACTACACATGCAAATTTCAACTACCACACTAAACATTTATAACTATAATTAAAAATTATCCATTTGCAATATAAAAATAAAAATGAATGTACGAACACACAAACATCTATCTCTATTACAAAATTTCAAAGATAAAAGTACATCAATTACTATCATATATCAAAATCCCATACTATATCCTCGTCTCCCTGGTCAGCAGGTGGATTGGGTTGATACTGAGTATAACGGGGGCATTCAGGAAAAGTAACATCAGACTCACCTCTGTAGTGTCAGGCCTGAGCTTCGTAGTAAGCTATCTCAAAGTAAGAATGCCTCTATAGGTACTCACTATCATAATCATCTCTACGTTCTAATCTCCCAATTCTTTCATTTAATTTCTCTATACTCTTTTGCTGCAAGGTTAACTCATTCATTAAATTCTTCAAGGTAGGGGAGCTAGAGGAAGGAAGGTCATAACTTGTAGAGGGAATATCTCTATCAGTAGAAGGTTCTTGACTCCTACTCTCAGATCTCCATTTTTCATGGGATTCATATGTCTTCAAATTAGTTTTACTAATGGGTTTCATAGGGTAAACCCATTCTTCATTATCTCCGGCTTCAACTCTAGAAAGTTGGCAAAGTGCATAAATGAGGTCAGGATGTCCCAGACCTCCACTTGATTTACTCTTTGCTGTGGTCAATATATTCTTATAAATAATTTTCCCCACATTTATAGTTTGATTATTCTGAATACAGAAATTCAGAATAGCTCTATCTCTTGTTGTCTCACTATGGTGATAGGTAGGTAATAGAGTAGAGGAAATAAAATAATGTCACGCTTTAGATGTGGCATTCAACATGAAAGCAGAAAAATTTACCCTTTCTCGTTGCTTTATCTTCTATGTCCCTTTCCAATCAGTGAGAAAGTTGATGACATCATTCAGTGGGCCTTCCATTGTATTGAAGGTTTCATAATTGCAGCTATAGGAGTATGGGACTTCATGAAATGAGTTAATGCGGGCGACACTAAACTCAACAAAAAAACCCCTTACTCGAACGATTCTATACTCAGAATAGAACGCATTGGCATCAAATTCTTTCACAATATTCACAGCAGCCTTATTGGTGGTATAACAAAAGTTTTTCCACCTCCGTTTGGTAACAACTCATTCAACTTCTCCTCCCAGACTCTTAAAAACACGATCTTGTATACATTTCTTCCCTTCAAAAACTTAAGTAAATCTCGACTGAGCCTTCGCATTGACGAAACGAGACTCGTCAAACTCAAGTCGCCTCTTTTGTCACGGAACCATGTCAATCTAATCAAAATTATAAAAAATTACAAAATACACTTCAAATACTCAAATAATGGCTTCCAAGAGTGACTCTAAGAGTTCAAATCTAAATTCCATGAATTTCTTCAAAATATTTTCTCCACATTCTCAATTTTTTTTGGATCTTCTCAATGTTGAAGAAATTCAAGGTGAAAATCAAATATTTTTAGGTTGGAGTGAAGCTCTTACCGAGAGATGATAAAATATGGTGTCTAAATGCTTAGAAATCGCCCCAAATCCAAGATCTTCAAGCTTTGGATCGAAATTTTTATTTTTTAAGAGGAAGGGGATGATGAATAGTGGCGGTTGATTGGTCAAAATCATGGTTAAAAGTGTTTTTTCAGGATCTCACCGTCGGTGGGGTCTTCAGCGCCGTCAACGAGTTATATTAAATTAAATAACCTAAGTCTCGGGAAAATCCACCATTGGCGGCGTCGATGCCGCCGTCGGCGAGATTTTCAAAATTGGTTCAATTTCTAGATTTTTGCAATTTTGATCAATTTCAAGCCTCGACGACATCCGTTCAATCATTTTAGACATAAATTTTAAGTGATTAAATGATGTACTAACCAAAATAAACATTCACAACATAAAACCTTACAATTATATATAAAGTCCAAGAGTTACAGTACATGTTACACGACACACATAAGTTTGATATTTTCTCAACCACAATACATCAATTCAGTGTCCAAATCTAAGCCACAACAATCTAAACGCCGAAAACAAATATCTTAAGCTCAATCTCAACTATACTGAGATTTAAAAGCAAATATAGAAAGTGACCTAAGCACATAAGTTTAAATCAAATCACACACTTAGACATACAGGTGGCAAAGTAAATCTACTACTCTTCATATTTTGTGCTTGTTTCTCCTCTGATATCACCCATTGATTGAACATGAAAGAAGAGGTTATAGAAATTATTCAGTAGAGTCCTCTTCTATCAATCCCATCTTCCTCATCAATTGTATCAAACTTCCTTCGATATGTACAGAGTGATCAAATTACTCTTTCATCCTCCATTCTAATGATCGAAAAAATCAGAGATATTGCTAATTGCATTCATAACATTTTGCACCTCTTTCTCTAGTTTCTTGATTCCGCGCAAGATCACTAGTGTCTTATCCATAACTAAAGGCTGAATAGGATGTGAATTCTGAGCCGATTGATCCATAATAATAGTCATATCATTCTCATCTTCATTGGCTAGGAACTTTTCGGTTGGGTCCAAAGGCTTCCAAGGTAGAAGTAAGAAAATTGTTGAAGGATGTCCAAGCCCATAAGTTGATCCATGAACGATCAGGCCCAAAACAGATTCACAGTTATCGATCCAATATCGATCGGTAGTCCCATTTGGATGCAGTAATTCAGAATAGTACTTTCCTTAGTAACTTTACCGATCCTCATCATCGGTAATATTTTTACAAAAATGAAGAAGTGTCAGTATTTAGAAACGGGGTTTAGAAGTGTCGTAGAAAAACTAACATACCCATTTCTCTCATTTCCCAGTCTTCAGTCTCGTCCGTCAAATATTTGTAGATCTCATTCATTAGGTTTCTTATCGGGACAAAGTTGGAATAATGATAGACAGAAACATTCTCGATCATATATAACTCATCAATTCGTGCAGGAGTAAAAGTTATCCATCTACCTTGCACATAGATGACTCCTTGGTTGATTCCATGCAAATTAGCATAAAACTCATTAATTGGTTGATTCAAAGTGAAAAGATCATCACAAATTCTCTAACATTCTCATGGCTCAACCAATTCAAATCACCATTTCACAAAATTTCAAGACAAGGAGAAAGATAGAGAAAACTACTCAGAACTCATGGAAAGATACGACAAAACTTAGAACTTCTATATAAAAGCAAAGTCATGCAAACTTCAATAAGAAAATACCATTTATCTCTAATTTCTCGACAAGAAAGCTCCTCGAAGTTCCTCAGAATCTCTTCCTTTCTTTACAGCACATAGAATTCTTTTTCGAAGCTGCAAGGAGGATGAAATCTCTCACTTTCCCTCCACTTTTACAATCTCTCGGAGAATTCTTCACAATAGTAACCTTAAATTAAACTCTCTACATTCTACAAACAATAAAAACTCAGTGGACACCACCACGAGGCTCCCCTTTTTTCGACCCAAATGTTTCTCTTAAAGTTGTAAAAGATTTTTCTAAGAGTTGCCTAAGCGTTCCTTCAAAAATCATCCACATTCAATGTACCTGTTAAGAGAACCGCCGTTCTCGCCGTCGGCAGCCTTCTAAAATATTTGATTCTGGACTCTCAGGAAAAACCTACCGCCGGCGCCGTTTGGCTCGCCGTCGGCACCCTAGTTCAAATATTCATATTTTGGTATAACTGACCATAATTCAATGACCATTTGGCTCATCGTCGGCTCCAATGACCATAATTTAATGACCGTTTGGCTCGTCGTCGGAGCCATTAGCTCGCCGTCGGTGCCGTTTTGGCTCCAATGACCATAATTCAACGTACCTGCAACAAAACATCAAAAATACCCTTTTTTAAAGTGCAATATCATCAATATTAGTATAAAATAGTTATGAAAATCTCAATATATTTTTCTTTAGTCAGTGATCACTTAATAAGAATCTATCACACTTAAATTAAAACATTGATAATCACCATTTCATTCATTATGATTGTTAAAGACTTAGTAGTGACCTAAGCTCAATTTCTAAACTCAATTTGTTGGATTTAGAAAATGATATGATTGGTGATTAATATATTTAAACACTACAAGCATGACTTTAACTTCAAGCATCATAAATCTTAAATAACTCAAATTTTCCTTAGGGCACTCACTTGCATAACTCTTAAATGAGACATTAATTGATTAATCGAGTACCTTATCCTTGGGATAATTAAATTGTTAAAGCTTCAATGAGCAATGGGGTAGCCACACTCTAAACTCAGACGGTTAATGGAACAATATGATAAGTTCCAAAATGAACTCAAAATAAGTCAAAAGATTTTCAAAATAGTTCAGGGTCATATTCCTCGCACTTTGGAATCTTTTGCATGTTTTGAAGGACAAATTGAACTTATCGTATTTTGTCCTAAAATCATCTACTAGAATCTTCTGAGATTCAACTAAATCATAACTTGGAGTTTGGTAGCTAAACATGCATCTAATATTGCAATTTGAACTTTCCTATAATATTATCAACATATCTTGCCAGTACTGAGGGGGTGGAACAAAAAGACTCGCCGGATACATTTTTATAGTTCACAGTACTGTTTTCTCTTTTACTTTTCGCACTATACTTTCATGCTTACAAAACTTGCATGTTAAACAACAATGACACCCTTCATGAAAACCAAAACTGTTATGATAGCCACAAAACTAAAACCAAAACTAAAATCAACCAAGATAAAAATCACCTCTACAACATTTATAATATAAGAAAATTCAAATTTTAATCAGAAACATCACAAAAAAAAATTGCAACTAAAATAAGACGTCTCTATCGGATGATCGGGAACCCTTAAGAGGAGGTAACCTACGGTTGCTAACGAGACTTCCCACGATCTAAATGAAAGTAAGGAATTCATTAAGTTGAGTTTAGTAAATTCATTTGGACTAAGTGAATCCAATAGAAAATAGTAGTACCAGAACGAGGGAACCGTAGGATCCTAACATGTGTCGCTCTAATCAACTTTAATATGCCCTCCTAATATTTAAAGAAATCATAACCATAGAGACATCTAATTTGAAATCTTTTAAAAATTTAAATTTGGGGGGAAGAGAAATTCCTTTTTAAAAGAAAAGAAACTTAATTTTTTTGTCCTTAATTAGTTATATTTTCAAAATATTTAAAAAAACTTTTTAACATGACCTTTGGTATTAGATGGTAACTTTAGATAACTATATTTATGTTTCTAAATATACAGTAAACTTAAGTAAAAATTTTAAATAATAAAGGTTAATTTTAGAGATTAAGATTATTTGGTATGATAGAAAAAACTATGTTTTTCTATTTTTAGTAAAGGAATTTGTATTTTTGAAGTATTAAAAATCTTAGAAATTCATGCAAGAAGAAAACATTAAAACTTTATGAAAAATCTTTAAAGCTAAAATATATTTATAAAGTGAAGGAATGTGAAAAGTTTTTAACTTTAAGAAGGGGATAGTGAAATTCAAAATCGTTAAAGGCTATCCAGATATATAATCCTCACAAGAAAAAGAAAAAGAAAAAAATAAAAGAAAAGAAAAGAAAAGAAAAAAAGATGTGTGGAGAAGCTTGAGGAGATGTCTAATTAAAAATTGGCTTCACTTGAATCAACTTAAAGAAGATGGTTTGGCTACATTTTCTAAATATATATTTCAGTATTAGCATATTTACTAGTAAAGCTTCATGAAGTTCTTTTTCATATGGATATTCTAAGTGGCTTTAATCTGAATAATTCATATGTTTTTTAAAGAATAGTGAATAAAAAATCTTAGATTTGACCACTAGATATTCTTATATCTTTAGTATTAACTGAAGTTATTTTTTATTTTTCTTTAGTGATGTTATTTTATCTAGTGAACGAAGATATGAAAATCCAAAAGTTAAAATCTTTACCATAAGTTATAATTTTATGTAGTAAAAGAGTTACTTGAGGACAAGTAACATTTAAGTTTGGGGAATTTTGATACGCCAAAAAAATATGCATCTTTAGATCCATATTTTATACTCATTTTTTGTGATATTGCACTTTAATTAAAGGTATTTTCTATGTTTTATTGCAGGTTGTTGATTTTTAGGACTTAAAGCAAAAAGGAAGCAAAAATGATTAAATTTGGAGAAAAATAGAGAAGTTAAAATTTTGTAAAGCGCTGACGACGCCATTTGACAGAGAGTTAGGGTTTAATTACTGGCCTCTGGCGCCAGTGTCGGTGGAAACCTTATTTTTAGAAGATTCAACGAATTTTGACGCTTTTTGAAGAGTTTTTGGAAACACTTATTGGAGAACCGACCTATGCTCTATTTAAAGCCAAAATTTGATCAACCCCCACCCCCGCACCATTTCAAATTCCGCAACTCATTTCAATTTTCCTCTTCACATACCTACATTCCACGTCATTCCACACCATTAGTTAGATATTTTTTTTATAGTTTTGAGTTTTTGTGTTGAGTTTAAGTGTGAAATCTTCTATAAGAAATGTTGGAGAGGAAGAGAAGTGAGAGATTTCTTCTTCCTACATTTCCTAAGAGAGGCTACAAAGGATTTGATTTGAGAAAGAGTTTTAGGAAAGTGTTATTTGTTTATTATTGTTGCATGAACTTTCTTTTATATATGAAATTTGTGTTTTGTTGTGTCTTTCTCATGAAGTCTGAGTAGATTCCTTTATCTTTCTCCCTACTCTAGGATAGGTGAAAGAAGAGATAATGTGGATGTGCCAATGTTAAAATTTAAAATAAATTGTGATGGTTTTTGTACTCTGCTCTTAGTTTACTTTTCGATCTTGTTAATTGTATTGTTAAAATATGTTGTCAAACATATGATCTGAGAAATGGAGTATGAGTTCTATAAAAAAGTGAGAATCACATTTAAGTTCATGAAGGAGTATTTCGTTCATGGAATTAACTGCAAATAAATAGAAAAATATACTTTGTTGGGTGTAGAATTAGAGATTTCTAGGATGACAGACTAAAAATCCCCAATTCGATCTTAGTGTTTAAAAACTAAAGCGAGAGTTAGCCTTCAGGGGAAGGAAAGTGGGAGTTAGTATCCCCCTAGCCTAAACACGGATTTAGGGACTAAACCCTCAGATTAACCAATGATTTTTTATAACACTAAATCAGGGTAGAGAATTTAAATTCCTCTTATTTGGTACAATACATATCTAAACCATTTATCTCATCTTATTTCACCCAAAACTCATTGTAGTGGGAATGATGTTTTTTCATATTAGAAAATTTCATCACATAAACAAAGTTTAGTAGTTAATAATTTTAAACCCTGCTTTTAAATGCTGCTAGTAGTAAATAATTTAGTTTTGATAGTATATTAAACATTCAAATATAGTGACAATAATTTCGATTGATTTCTGCAAATTTCCTAGTTAATTTATCATTTCAAAATTAAACCTTCATCGTGGGATCGATATTTGGGATTTAAAAAAGAAAGTTTTATATTACTTGATAGCGATACGCATACTTACGTAAAATCCTAACTTTAAGAGCTTAAAATTAATATTCATAAAATACCACATCAAGTTTTTGGCGTCGTTGCAAAACGGAGTCAACTTTATAAATTTTACACAACTATATTTTTCAGGATCAATAAAGGATATTCTCATAATTAATATAACAAGTAAAAGAGAATAGGGATATGATTTATTATTTAAAGTAAAAAAAAATATTTTTTTGAAATACTGAGGATCTTAGATCTATATATTAAAGAATTGAGATGCTATGAAAAATTATTTTTAAAAATCAATACAAATTATCAAGGTAAGGAAATGTGAAGTGTTTTTAACCTTAAGAGGAGAATAGTGAAGTTAAAAGTCATTAAAGGTTGATTCAGATATAGTAATCCTCACTGAGAAAAAGAAAAGAAAAGATTGAAAAATAATCCTAAAAGTAAAAAGAATAGAAAAAAAGGAAGAAAAAAAAGGAAAGAAAAGTATATGTGAAAGTGAGGAGAAGCTTCAGGAGATGCCTAATTAAAAATTGTCTTCATTTGAATTATCTTGGATACAGAGGTTTTATTACAGTTCTAAGCTTTTATTTCGTAAAAGTATTAGTTTACCTTTACTAGTAGAATTCTCTCAGATTCAATATGTTATTTTTCTTAGATCCCTATGTTTTTCAAACTATAATTAATTTTTAAAATGAATAGAAAATTAGAATTTCTAGACTTGATTACAAAGTATTCTTATGCCCTATTTGTAGCGTAAATAACTAGAATTTTTCTAAAGTCATAACTAACACATCTATAGGACAAAACTATAGAGGTCTTTAATAAAATCCACTACCACATGTTAGCATATTTAATTTTTTAAAAGAAATAAGTTACTTGAGGATAAGTAATAATTAAGTCTGCGAAAATTTGATATGTCTAAAATATGTTACTTTTATTTTTACAATTAATATATATTTTTACTGTTATTGCGTATTAATGAAAGATATTTTTGATGTTTTTTGTTGTAGGTGCACTAAATGGAGCAAATAAAACAAAAATATAGGAAGTTGGAGTCAAAGGAAGCAAAGTGGCCAATGTTGCCCTAACGCCTATGAGCCAGGATCTGGTGCCTAGGCACCAGAGGTGGTTACTCTAGAAGGTTCAATGAAAGTGGACGAATTTTGGAGAGGTGCTTGAAGCAACTCTTGGTGATTTTGATAGCACTATTTAAAGAGATTTTTGGAGATTTAAAGGGGAGTCTAGAGGGAGAGATGGAGAGTTCTTTTAGAGAGAATGGTAGCCTTCTTAAAGAGGAAAAAATCTTGGAGGCTTGCTTAGATTTGGAGGAGCAGATGAGAAGTGAGAGTTATCTTATTCATTACAGTTCTAAGTGAGACTGAAGTGGAATTATAAGGAGAGTGAGTGATACAAAGGAACTAGAATGATTGTTTGGGAAGAAGTTTGAGATAAGTTTTGATTTATTTTATTTAGTCTTGTTTTGTAAACTTATATTTATTTATAAATCCATATGTTGTTGTTTCTTCTCAATAAGATCTGAGTAGTTTCCTTTGTCTTTTTCTCTGCAATGAGGAATAATTATGTGTAAGAATGAAGTTTAGTAGAAATGATTTTAATTTTATAAATTGTGATGATTTAAAATTCATGTTTAATTTACTTATCGATCTAACCAATTGATTTGTTAAAATCTGTTATGAAACATAGTGACCCGAAAAGGGCTATGCTTTCCTCAACAAAATAAGAATCATATTTAATCTCATGGATAGTCCACGAGGTTAAGTGCAAATAAATAGGAAAATAAGTTTTGATAGACGTAGAATTAGAGGTTTTAGAGTGATAAACTAAAATTTCTAATTTGGTCCAAATGTTTGGAAATTAAAGCGAGATGTTAGCCTTCAGGTGAGGGATAAGTGGAAACGATATAATGACAGCTAGTATCTTTTCAGTCTAACAATGAGTTTAGAGGTTAAACTCTGGTTTAACCAATGTTCTTTATGCACTTGAGAGAGAGTAAATAATAGGTATGCTCCTATTTGACGCAATATAATAATTATATTTAAAATTAATTGATTCCTACACTGATTATAAACTCATTGGAAGGGGAATGATGTTTTATACAAATAGCCTAAGGCTTGAAATCCAATTTTTTCCAAATCTAAAATTTTCAAACTCTAATGGCAGCTTCTACCTCTTTTAAAGGGCAAAAAACTTAATAAAACAATAATCACTCCACTATTCGTTTACACTTATGAGACGGACAATATTTACACCACGACATCAGTATAAGCTGCCTAGATGGCATTGATGTGACAGTGCCACATCAATCTACATGCCAGTTCAATCTATTGCCATCCTCGAGGCTAGGAGAGTTGCTCATTTAATAAATCCTATTCAAATTAAATCCTACTTGCAACCAAAGTGTTACCCTTCCATCAATCTACTTTGCTATTTTACTACACTGGCTGTATGGTGTACATGTATGGTACATAACAAACTAAAAGTTTACCGTTTTGAATAGCTCCTCAGCTTACAGCATAATTACATACCTGCCAAATTAAAAAGACGGGAAATCACGGACAAGCAGAAATAAGAAGGCGACCCACTCTCTCCGCAACTCTATTGCCGTGCAACAGGGGAGCGAGGGCGAGAGAGGGAGAGGGAGGGAGAGGGAGAGAGAGCGAGCAGCAGCAGCAGCAGCAGCAGCAGCAGCGAGCAATGTCCTCCTCAAACTTACAAGGTCTCAACGGCATTGCCTCTTTTCTCGCCGCGCTGCTGGCCTCAAGCTTCTTCTTCGTGGCCAACTCCGCCACCTTAGCCCTCTTCAACAAATGCAAAGAACCCGTTTGGCCCGGCATCCAGCCCAGCGCCGGAAAGCCCATCCTCGCCCGCGGAGGCTTCCTCCTCCTCCCCAACCAAGCATACTCCCTCCGCCTCCCTGAATCCTGGTCCGGACGCATCTGGGGCCGCCAAGGCTGCTCCTTCGACTCCTCCGGCCACGGCCGCTGCGCCACTGGCGACTGCGGCGGCAATCTCTACTGCAACGGCCTCGGCGGCACCCCTCCCGCCACCCTCGCAGAGTTCACTCTCGGATCCTCTCCCCACACCCAGGACTTTTACGACGTCAGCCTCGTCGACGGCTACAACCTCGCCCTCTCCATGCGGCCATTTCGTGGTGCGGGTCGCTGCGGCGACGCCGGCTGCGTGAGCGATTTGAACGAGGTTTGTCCGGCCGGACTGGCGGTGCGAGCCGGACCTGGGAGTCGTGTCGTAGCGTGTAAGAGCGCTTGTTCCGCGTTTGGATCGCCCAGGTACTGTTGCACGGGGAGCTTCGGCAGTCCGCAGCTGTGTAAGCCGACGGTGTACTCTAAGCTGTTTAAATCGGCGTGCCCGCGAGCGTACTCGTACGCGTTTGATGATCCGACGAGTATTCTCACGTGCACGGGTGCGAGTTATCTTGTGACCTTCTGTCCTCATCGCTAGAGGTGAGAGTTTTTCTGAATGGGGGTTGTGGCTTATCTAATTACTTGTTTGGCTGAAGATTTGGTTATTTCAAAGTTTAATTACGGACGTGATTTTGGAACTGGATTTTAGTGATATTGATGATTTAGAAGTATTTTTGTTTGTATTATTTAGCTAGCTACATCTTTTACTGATGAATGTTGGGTTGTTGTGAATTTGTTTACTCTCGGAAGTTTGCAAGGGTCGGAAAGATTCAGTTTTGTTTCTGATTTTGTTTGTCATTTTTATTTTTATTTTCTGTTCTTTGTACGTCTCTAAAAAAACCCATAGTGAGATGGGTTATTATGCGATGACATTGGGAGGGAAAAAAATTTCGTACTTAAACTAAGTACACAGCTGCATGAGCATACAGTAGGTTATAAGAAAAAATATTACCTCAGGAGTATTGATGCATCGGTACTCCAATGATGAGGTGTCACGTATGCAATGGTCCCACTAAAATGACACCTCCTCATTTTGATGCATCAGTACTCTTGAGGTAATATTTTTTCGGAGATAAGGAGGGTATTGAGAGGTTTTAATCACCTTATATTCCCAGTAATCTCCCTATAACTTATCTTATTGAAAATAGAAACTCAAAACTCACTGCAATGTACAGAAAAATTACAGATAGATTACAGACAAATTACAGTAGGTTATAACTCAATAAATAGTATTAAAAAAATTAATAAATTTATAAAGGAAAAAGGAGGATATAAATTAAATTAAGGCCTGCGACCTTACCTGGGTGGTTTAGGCGGTACAGGGAAGCACATGTAATAAAACAAGAGAAAAAGTAAAGCTGCCAACAATTTGCTGATTTTTTAAATATTAAATGACGGTCGTTTTTTTTTTTCTGTTATTTATCTTTGATTTACGTCTATATTGCCTTTTTGTTGAATTATATAAATTCATAAAATAATAAATAAAAAATTTATAAAAATTTACGATTTTTTATTTAAATCTGATAGGGTTGGAGGCTTGGAGCGTTTGAATCCTGTATTTCAACCAAAATTTGCAGCAGGGAATTTAGAAGTGTAGTCCTTTCTGCATTGTTTACCCCGCTTTTAGCTTTCATGCCATCTCTCATAATTAAGACTTCTGATAAAAAGGCCGAATTTTATGGCAGGAGGCATGTTGAGGAAGATGTGGTGTGTGGTACTGGCTATTAACTATTATTTAAATATTTCAGTTGAAATTTTGCACTTGTGCATCTCTCCGCATTTGCCATTTGAGCATTTTTGTGATAAAATTATTCCGCAGGAATTGTGCACATGTTGGAGAAATGGACCTTTGATTGCATTTATTGCTCTAATGAGAAATTAATATTTGGCTCACAGTTTATGAAAAGGAGCAACTTAATGTATTATTTAAGGACCATGAACCGTATTAGGTGGGGTGCAAACTGACATTTGCACACATATTTGGTGCGTTTTATGCCCTCTTACTCCTATATAAATCACCTTATTCTATGCCTTTCTTGCTTGTCACTCGTATGAGCACTATTTACATAAATCATATGCATATAATTTTACGTGCGTATGACTTCCAATAACCTCTCAATAACTAATTCATTGGGAGTATTAACCCAATAACATTTCTATAACCTTTCAATAACCTAACAATACATTATGCGGTTTGACGCTTATCTTTTTTCCTGTCATTTGAGAGTTTTGTGAGGTTGTTGGGGTTATTAGTTTCAATAACAGCGAGATAACCCTCCAATACCCCCGAATAACAGTCATACCCTCGCATTTCTTCGTGCATATACATACGTAAAGATTTTCCACTCGTAGCTACAAACTCTCCTCTCTCTTTCTCCTAAACGCCTTCTCTATGTACCCCAAACCCTTTCTCTCCCCCAGTATTTTGCTGGTTGGTTTATTTTTGCGTGCATACTCTCAAAGTTTTTTCATTTAAAATTAT
>NEWO01001234.1:57587-86467 GCA_003013225.1 Phalaenopsis aphrodite
TTAAATATTGTAACATTTAAAATAAATAAAACATTAAATGTACTATTTTATCCATGATTTAAGATATTCAGGCTCTATTTGACGTAGCTTTCCAGCTTTTTAGCTCCAGTTGCATTGCTCGAGAAAGCCGCTACGGGAAACTTGTTGGAGTTGTGTGAAAACAACTGTGGGACAGTGTTTCTGCAAAAATGATCATTCTGCCATTGTTTAGTTAAACTGTTTGGAACGAAACATTGACAGTCTTATATATAATACATTAGAAGCAGAAATTCACTTTACAAGTTAAACATATAAGACATTGACTTCTACAATTTTTATTCAATCGAAAAAATTATTACTTTGATACTCTTATGGAAAAAGTTCAAAAAAAACAGTCCAGAATTACATATATTCAGCTCACGTCATAGTGAGTTTTGAGAGAGAAAAAAAAGTCAAAAATAATTATAAACAATTAATAAGATTATTATATTATTTTTAACATTCTGACAGTGTAGCTCCAGTGCTAGACTTTCCTCGAGCAATGTTCTCCACTCCCAATCGCTGTTGTCAGAGTAATGTGTCGAACTGTCTGCCCAACAGAAGAAGCGAAACTATTTTGTGATATTTCGTGAGCATCTATAGAACATTCTCCCTTAGATGTGTGGTCCCCGTGACGTCAGTAGGGAAGTTTGGAGGCCACAGTGGCTGAGCAATCTTCAGGTGTTGAGAAAATTAGGGCGAAGAAAAACAGTAACCAACACAAATCCAGAATAACACAGAGATTTAACGAGGTTCGGCAAAGATGCCTACGTCCTCGGGAGCAGAGCAGCGCATTCCTTTCAATATTCAGAAAAGAGGTTACAGAATAGAGGATACCTCCCGAGGTTACTAACTGACCTATTTATAACCCCAGGAGTAAACCCTAGGCACAATATGTAATTACAGCATTACCCTTATACCATACCGCGGGGCTTTGCCCCCACACCCCAACCCATGTAATTTCCCAATTTGGACAGATTCTTCCGCTCCGCTCTGCTCCGCTTCAATCCAGCATCTGTCCCTATATGTTATATGAGTCATACCATAACAAATCTCTACCTTGATGAATATCCAGCTCCTTAGGAGAAAAATACCTGAGAGCTACATCTGCAGCACTGTGGGTTGGGCCACCATGCTTCTCTAGCAATTGCAAACATTCAACAAGTCCAAGCAATGCAAGAACTTGTTGATAGTAACTGGCTTGGTCAACATATCAGCTGCATTCTCATCAGTATGAACCTTCTGTGACAGTATCTTCCTAGACGCAATCAACTCTCTGATCTTGTGATACCTGACATCAATGTGCTTGATTCTCGCATGGTACACCTGGTTCTTAGCCAGATAAACAACATTCTGACTGTCAC
The DNA here is from genome assembly GCA_003013225.1 of Phalaenopsis aphrodite. Taxonomy (NCBI): domain Eukaryota; kingdom Viridiplantae; phylum Streptophyta; class Magnoliopsida; order Asparagales; family Orchidaceae; genus Phalaenopsis; species Phalaenopsis aphrodite. The sequence goes on from NEWO01001234.1 coordinate 58,970, forward strand.
AATGCAACTGAACTCCACCTTTCTCAACACCCAGTTCTTTTACTAGCCCAACAAGCCATAAGGCTTCTTTAGCAGCTTCAGCTACTGTCATATACTCTGCTTCAATTGTAGATAATGTCATAATAGACTGAATTGTTGATTTCCAACATATAGGCCCTCCACTAAGAGTAAACACATACCCAGTTGTAGACCTTCTGCCATCCAAATCACCTGCATAATCTAGATCAACATACTCCACAACTGAAGGATCATTCTGCTAACTGCCAAAAATAATTCCATGTCCTACAGTACCCTTCACATACTTGAAAATCCACTTGACTGCTTCCCAATGCGCCTTCCAGGTTTAGTAATGTATTTCTAGACTTGACTAACATCATGAGCCAAATCAGAACGAGTGCATATCATTACATATATCAAGCAGCCAACTGCACTGGAATATGTAACTTTTGACATGTCTTCAATTTCTGTATTAGTCTTAGGACACTGTTCTGAAGAAAGCTTAAAATGATTTGCCAAAGGAGTGCTTGCAGGCTTTGCTTTGCACATCTCAAATCTTTCCAACACTTTCTCAACATAGCCTCGTTGAGATAAACATAATCGTCTTGAGCCTCTGTCTCGATGAATCTCCATTCCAAGAATCTTCTTCGTTGTACTCAAGTCTTTCATGTCAAATTCCTGGCTCAATAAAGCTTTCAAACCACAGACATCTTTCATATTCTTTGCAGCAATCAGTATATCATCAACATACAGTAACAAAAAATAATAGAATCATCATCAAGGCTCTTCACATAAACACAACAATCATACTCACATCGCCTATAGCCAATCTGCATCATGTAGGAGTCAAATCGCTTGTACCATTGTCTTAAAGACTATTTTAACCCATACAGTGATTTCTTTAACATGCAAACCAGATGCTCCTGTCCAGGTTGAGTGAACCCTTCTAGCTGCTCTATGTAAATCTGCTCCTCCAAATCGCCATGCAAGAAATTTTTAACATTCATCTGCTCCAAATACAAATCTCAAATAGCTACTAATGCAAGCACTGCTCTGATTGAAGTATGTTTAACCACAGGAGAAAAGATTTGATCATAATCTATCCCCTTTTGCTGTGAAAATCCCTTTGCAACCAATCGAGCCTTGAACTTTTCCCCTTCTTTTTATGATACTGCTGGTTTCCTTTTGTAGACCCATTTGCACCTAATGACCTTCTTTCCCACTGGAAGCTGAACTAGTTCCTAAGTGCGGTTTTTCTGCAAAGACTCCATCTCCTCAACCATTGCACCCATCCATTTCTCTTTCTCCTGGCTAGTGATAGCTCCTTGAAAAGTGGTTGGATCATCGCTGCTGATGAGAAGTGCACATGAGACTAAGTCTTCATAGCCCAATCTGCTAGGAGGCCTTACATTGGTGCGTCTCTGTCTATCTCTGACTAGATTATAATTTTATAGATCATCCGGAATAGAATCACCAGGTGTTGAATTTGAACTTTCACCTCTCTCAGAAGCTACTGACTGTTGTTCTAAATCCATCTGCACAACATCTGAACTTGAACTCTTCTCTGGCACCTTATCTTGATTCTGTTGTGACATAAACTGCTCATAAAAAACCGCATTTCTGCTGATCACCATCTTCTTTGCAATCAGATTCAAAAAATTGTATCTTTTCACACCTTTCTTATAGCTTAGAAAGATGCACTTCTTGGATTTTGCATCAAGTTTTGATTTTTCATCTTCAGGTACATGCACATAAGCAGAACATCCAAAAATTCGTAAATACTTAAATTTAACTAGATTACATGTCCATACCTCTTCTGCGACCTTGCCACCCAATGATGCTCGAGGTGATCTATTGATGAGATAGCATTTCATATTCATAGCATCTGCCCATAAACTCTTAGAAAGGCCTTCATTCAGTCTCAAGCACCTCACCCTTTCAGTTAAGGACCTGTTCATCCTTTCTGCCACACCATTTTGCTGTGGTGTCTTGCGCACTGAAAAATGCATCTGAATCCCATGCTCCTCACAGAACTTCTGAAAATATGAATCTGTGTACTATGTGTCATTATCGACCTCAAATACTTGATCTTTCTGCCAGTTTGATTCTTCACTTCAGCTTTCCACAACTTGAATTTATAGAAGATTTCAGATTTATGCTTCAAGAAATACACCCAAATTTTCCTGGAGAAATCATCAATAAAGGTAATGAAATACTGAGATCCTCCTAACGACAATTCCCTAGTAGGGCCCTGTTGACCTCACTTTTGGTTGAGGTCTAGAAATTTCTTTAGTAGCCTAGGTCTAGCTATAGGACTTTCCTACTGACTAGTCTTAGAAAACTAGAAAAGGTACCCTCACCATTAGAAACTCAAAACTCTTCTCTTACTCAACTTGAAGTTCCACATATTGGTCCTAACCTCTAGCACTTAGTAGNTTATCCTTCGAGATAGATACAACATTTGAGGTAAAGCGCTCTTTCATCTAAACTATGAAAATTATGTGGTCAGTTTGACTCCATATTTTTCAAAATTAAATTTTTTAACGTCCTTCCGAAGCGGGCAACGGGATTTCAATTCCGATGACCGATAGCTTCTTACGGGCAAAACCCACACCAAAAATAGTGCCGATAGGCCCCATACATCAGAATGCACATAATCAAGAATCTCTTCAGTTTTATGCTTTTCAGTCATAAAACTTACTCTAGTGTGTTTTCCAAGAATATAGAACTTACAAAGATCGAGTTTGCAGCTTTTAACACCATGCAACAAATTTCTTCTATGCAATTTTGCCATCCCACTTTCACTGAGATGACCCAGACACATAGGTCATAGCTTTGTATTATCGTCATCTGACTCCACATAATGAACTCCACCTACAACTGTACTTCCCAACAGTTTGTAGATATTGTCTGCAGTTAACTTTCCTTTCATCACCGTCAGCGCACCCTTAACAATTCTGATGGTTTCCCTATCCTCATCTGTCTTGGGAATAAAATCATTTCTGTGTAGAGTGCCCAAAGAAATCAGATTTTTCTTCAAATCCGGAATGTGTCTGACATCACATAACATTCTAACTATGTCATCGACATCTGAATTCCGACTTCACCAATACCAGCAATATTGTAATATCTATCATCTCCTAAATAGAATGAGCCAGAATTAGTTAGCCTATATGAAGTAAACCATTCTATGTTAGTTATTATGTGATAAGAACACCCTGAATCAAGAATTCATGCATCTGTGATCTGAGTTGATGAAACTGAGAGCATATCACCATCACTGCAATCTGAATTATCATTATGCACCACATTTACAAACTTCGATGAAGTATCACATTTCTCCTCAGTCTGCTTCTTCAGATTTGGACAATCTCTCTTCATATGACTTGACTCCTTGCAATTGTAGCAATGAATTGTTTTTTTGCCTTTGAACTTGGATCTGGAATTTCGCCTTCCAGAACTCTCTTTCTCTTTCTTCCTTCCACGATCCTGCTTACCCTTAACATATAAACTATCACCGTGAGAGCTTTCCCCTGCATTCTGCTTCCGCTGGTTGTGAGCCAACAACGCTGCAGTAATCTCACCAACTTTGATAGTATCTTTCTCATATGTTAGAGTAGTCAGCAGGTGCTCATAGGAAGAGGGCAATGAACACAACAAAATCATCGCTCGATCTTCATCCTCAATAATCACATCAAGCCGTGACAGGTCTGTGATTATTTGATTTAAGCCATTAATATGTTGCGCCAGATCAGACCCTTCTTGCATCTTCAACCCATACAACTTTTGCTTCAGATATAACTTGTTCGTAAGAGATTTTGCCATAAACTGAGTTTCCAATTTCTTCCAAATCTCCTCTGTAGATTTTAAATTCATCACGTGATATATAACCTCGTCTGCCAGACATAGACGTATTGTCACTGCCGCTCGCTGTTGCAATTCTTCTCAATCTTCATCATCCATGGCATCTGGTTTCATTGCCCTCAGGGCCTTCAAGATTCTTTGTTGCGCCAACAGATTTTTTACCATAGTTTGCCACAATCTGAAGTTACCAGTTCTGTCGAACTTCACCACCTCGAATTTCACACCAGAAAATGTCATCTGAAAATTAATCCTGCAACAAAAAACTTTTGCAAATTCCTCTGAAAAATCTTTGCTCGGAACTCTTTTTTTTTTTGAAAAGACAAGAAAAAAAATTGAAAGAATTCTTTCAAAATCTTCCAACAAAGCAAAAAAATTTCTTCTCCGACTCCATAAAATGAAATAAATATTTCTTTTATTTACTCTCCTTATCCAGCAAAGGAAATCCTTAATTAAATTTGCTTAATTTGATTTAAATCAATTTAATTAAAAAGCTTTTCTTTAAATTTTCTCCTTTCAGCGGGCCAGGGAAAAGAAAAAAAAATTACAACTTTCCTTTCTTCAAACGCCTCCAGCAAAGAATATTCTTCAATCGGAAATAAAAAAATTCCTTTCCAATTTCTCAAGCAGCTGAGCAATAGAAGCTTAAATAGGGGAATATTCAGCCTCTATCTCCTGTCTCCGGGGAATATTTTCCCGAATTTTATTCTTTCTCCGCAGCAAAGAAAGGCAAAGAATATCTCCTGTCTCAGGGGAATATTCTTCTCTTCTAGTAGAAATCAAAGATTCCTTGATTCCTCAGGCCAGCAATGGAAAATCCGACGCTCCTTCCTTTTCCTGTTCGCGATCAACGCCGAACTCCCCTCTGCGCGCGTGAATGGCAGGCGCGGCCTCCGCTCCTTCCCTTTTCAGCCGAACCCGCGAACGCACCGCAGCTCTCCTGCAGCAAAGCCTCCTTTGCGATCCTTCGGCCTGTCGCAGAAGCCTTCGCTTTCACTGCTTCCGCCTATCGCAAGCCTCCGTTGAAAACTCTTCCTCTCTGGGGTTCGCCTGCCCGGAACTTCCTTCCTTCTGCGTCGCGAAAGAGCCCTGATCCAAAACCCCTTCACGCGAAAAGCTGTGAGCAAGATCCGTCGTTTGCAGATCTCGCCTGTTGGCGAAACTTCCTTCGCGGAACTCCGACCGACGCCTACCAAATCTCTAGCATAACTCTGCCCTAGCACCCAAATCTTCTTCCTCGCATCGACGAAATTTCTTCCTTGCCCTTGAACCTCGATCTGATACCTCTTGTTGAGAAAATTAGGGCGAAGAAAAACAGTAACCGACATAAATCCAAAGAACACAGAGATTTCATGAGGTTCGGCAAATATGCCTACATCCTCAGGAACAGAACGACGTATTCCTTTCAATATTCAGAAAAGATGTTATAGAATAGATGATACCTCCTGGGGTTACTAACAGACCTATTTATAACCCCAATAGTAAACCCTAGGGACAATATGTAATTACAACATTACCCTTGTACTATACCGCAAGACTTTGACCCCGCACCCAACCCACGTAACTTGCCAATTTGGACAGATTTTTCTGTTTCGCTTCGATCCAACATCTGTCCCTATATGGTATATGATTCATACCATAACATCAAAATATCTCGAAAACCCTTGAGCTCATATTTTTTCGACTGCGACTGAAGAGAAAAAAATTCCAATATGATAACAACAGTGAGGTGAATGAGCATAAAGCTTTATCTTGATCATCAATTGCCATTTGTTTCAAAGCAAGTTTTTTGTGGCACAACAAAACAAGCATGTAAGCCAACAGTGACAATTCACACATTGAAATCAAAGAAGATTTACATATACAAATTGCAATTCCATGCTATATGACTACAGGAAAAAGCAGATAAAAGGAAAGCAACTTTCATAACAGAAAAAATAGCATCAAAACCTAACTATAAATGTAAACATATAGTTATTCTGAAAAGAAAAAAAATAGAACTCATGTTACTTTCAAGTAATTTTGCTCTTGTTTTCAGTTTTTTTACAGTATATTTAACATGAATATTGAAGTTTTGGTGCATGATTTGTAAATTGAGTGGTATGCATCTAAAGCAGCAATTTCCTTCCAAGATAAATTTTTTTCTGATATCTTTCAGTAACTGAGAATTACTTATTCTAAATTTTAATTTTCCATTGGCCCCAAACGGAACTGTAAAATTTAACACAGGAGCAACCACAAAAAGACGATCAAACAGAGAAACTAACAAACCCATACATCAAAAATTAAATAGATGCACAAAAAAATGGTTGCGGATGCTGCATGCGATTACAATTAGTCAAAATATTTTTTTTTTCATGGGCTTAGAGAATTGAGATTTACTAACTAAACTTTGATTAATCTTTCAGGTTAGCAATCAGGAAGCTCGTGAACTTATCCACTCTCTGCTTGCAAGAAGCTCGTGAACTGCAGTTGCAGGTTGAGGATCAATAGATGATATTAGTGTTATGCTTACTCAACTGGTGCAATTTATAGATGTTATATATGTAAATAAATAAGCATATCGTGGCTTTCTTTTGGAAGATTAGGGTTCATACCATTCAATTAATATGATTTATATGACAGTTTAGATTTGCATTACCACTCATTTAATATGATTTGCATTCTTATACAACAGCTAGAGCTAATGATTTCCACCTTATCATTCATGTAGCAAAATATAAAGAGTCCATGTTTCTTATACAACAGGGACTCTTTCCATGAAGCCAATTATTTGTTGCTGTTTCAAGTTTCTTAAGACAAAATATGAAATTTTCTGAATAAATCAAGATTCAAAATATGCAAAGAATATTTCCAATAATTAAATCAATGATCCAGACCTTGTTATACGATCAGTGGCAAGTGATATAGTTTTAAATGAAACCAAAATTTTTAATTGAAAAGAAAAATCAAACATGTTTCTGCATAGACAAACAAGTTTCTGCATCATGAAGGCGATGAATGTTGCAAAGCAATGCAAGTGGCTGCAATTTTGAAATAGTTTTTTTCTTCTTTAAAGAACAATCATTAACAAAAATTGCTCAATCAGAGCTAATGTTGACATAATGGTATCATATATCAATGACTCTGTCATAATTACGCTATTTTTAGTTCTTTCTTGAGAAAGTCTCTCATGAACATGTACTGATGTAAACATCCACTTGAAATGGTGATATTATAAAACAAATCATATGCATCACAATCCAAATAGTCCAAATGTGAATGGCCGCGGATTGGAGTACTCCTACGTAAGGTTTCTAATACAATTCTAATACGAAATATAGAATAAAATGAAACCAACAAATGTAACAAAATACAAATTGTGAAAGATATAAACTATCAGTCTATTCATTACCTTTAATTAAAACATTAAGAAAAATATAAAATTTAATTCAGATAAAAAATTTATTATGAACTTCTGAAAATTAAAACAATCTAAAGATCATAAAGCCACACAAACCAAAATTAAATACAAATAAAGTAAACACATTATAGTGAATATGACAGAATTCAATAAAACTTTTAACCACTAAAGAAAAAAAATAATTAGGAAGGGAAGAAAAGATGAAAATGTAACATCGCTGAAAAACAACATCATAATTGTTTATGGAGAAAGCTTCAAACATAATTTTCAAGAGTCATACTTGATCAAGAAAAGTTAATCTCAAGACATAAAACTTAGCACAACCTAAACAAGTTAATAATTCTTCATGCATTTGAATCCTTATTTATAATCTTCATTGAATATCACAAGAAATAAAAAAAAATGTTTTATCATCCATACAAGCTACTTTTATGATGTCCATAATAAATTGTTTATTCAAATCCGTAATATCCATGATTTATCATCCATGCAAGTTAATTTTATCCAATCAGACGCCTACTATCGCATCAGTTATCTGTTCCTTCAAATCTGCTATTTCGCTTGCACCTTCCCCGTCTACAGTACAAGTTGTGGAAGCTTAATTCTCCTCTTCTGTAAAAGATTGACCTAGACGACATTCAAAGGTTTCTACAGACACATGTTCTTTATCCTTTTCCACCAAATGGAAGTCGATATCATTACGGTAATGATGTCTTCTAATGTAATTATGGAGAGTCATTGTATCTGTACCTGCTTAGAGAAATTGTAGGGAGGCATATCACGAAGTATCACCATTTCTTTTTTCACACACCAAAAGTCATCTCAATGGCACCACGTAACGATGAATGTCATTTATTAAACACAATTTGTACCTGCTTTAGTAATCCATCTGAGCGTCGAAGCATTTCCCAGGGGTCATAAACTAGCCAAACATGCAAATGTACAACACATGAAAACATGTAAATCTACACATAAATAAGGATATNTAATAATAATAATAATATTATTATTATTATTATTATCTCTCCGCATCTTTTTGTCGAACACGTCATCGTAGCGAAATGAACTTCTCCCCTAGGTAAAATTGACGTTTTGGACGCACTGGTGTGGTCCGTTTCATCGTTTGGTGTCGTTCTGACCACTTTTTCAACAATTTTGGTCAAAACGATAATTTGCACATTTTTACCTCTCCGCGAAATTGTGGTGCAACGAACGTCCATCCTAAATGGAATCGACATTTCAAACTTACTCGCGTGGCCTGTTTCGTCGTTCGAGGTAGTTCAGACTACTTTTTCAACAAACGATCCAAAATGATAATTTGTGTATTTTTAGCCCGTATTCGAAGCGTTAACAACATGGACGCCCTCCTTAAGTAATATCGACGTCCCGGACACACATGACATCAAAAAAAAAGATGCCAACACTTTTAACCACTAAAGAAAAAATAATTAGGAAGGGAAGAGAAGATGAAAATATAACATTGCTGAAAAACAAAATCATAATTATTTAAGGAGAAAGCTTCAAACATAATTTTCAAGAGTCATACTAGATCAAGAAAAGTTAATCTCAAGACATAAAACTTAGCACAACCTAAACAAGTTTATTATTCTTCATGCATTTGAATCCTTATTTATAATCTTCATCGAATATCACAAATAAAAATAAAAATAAAAATAAATGTTTTATCATTCATACAAGCTACTTTTATGATGTCCATAATAAATGTTTATTCAAATCTGTAATACGCATGATTTATCATCCATACAAGTTAATTTTATCCAATCAGGCGCCTACTATCGCATCAGTTATCCGTTCCTTCAAATCTGCTATTTTGCTTGCACCTTCCCCGTCTACAGTATAGGTGGTGGAAGCTTCATTCTCCTCTTCTGTAAAAGATTGACCTAGACGGCATTCAAAAGTTTCTACAGACACATGTTCTTCATTCTCTTCCGCCAAATGAAAGTCGATATCATTACGGTAATGATGCCTTCTAATGTAATTATGGAGAGTCATTGTATCTGTACCTGCTTAGAGAAATTGTAGGGAAGCATATCACAAAGTATCACCCATTTCTTTTTTAACACACCAAAAGTCATCTCAATGACACCACGTAACGATGAATGTCGTTTATTAAACACAATCTGTACCTGCTTTAGTAATCCATATGAGCGTCGAAGCATTTCCCAGGGGTCATAAACTAGCCAAACATGCAAATGTACAACACATGAAAACATGTAAATCTACACATAAATAAGGATATAATGCAAATTACCTAAGCATGCAAGTATACAACACATGAGATCATGTGAACATACACATAAACATGAAGAAAATGTAAATTATCTGAAGTACAAAAACATGAAAACATATAAACCTACACATAGTAATTGAGACAATGTAAGTTACATAAGAAAGCAAGCATAAAATACATAAAAATATTTAAAACTACATATAAAATTGGATATATATAAATTACAATATAAACATGAAAATTACTTGACATATTTGTGAATTTTATTTATTAGACATGAATGTTAATGGAAATTAAGTGATGAAAATGCAAGCTTCATAAAAGAAATTATTAGAAAGGAGAAGAATTTATATCTACCTTGCTTGTATGAAGCAACCAAGAAGAATAGGAGGGAAAGTCTCTTAGTTCTAGAAGAAGTGGAGGATGTGTAAAGCTCTCACAGTTTGATGAAGGAGAAGAAAAGGAAAGGTTCTCACTGTTTGATGAAGTAGAAGGTAAGTGGGTAACTATGTAGGAAATATGAAGTAGAAGAGTACTAGGACTAACCATTTTTATGAAGTAGAGAGGGAGAGTGAGAGGTGGCTTATAGTTTTGAGATGAAGAGGGAGTTGTGGAGAGAGGGCCACAATTTGGGATGAATGATAGTAGAGGAATAATGAGGGAGAAGATCATGGTTTGGATGAAGAAAAAGAGAGGAAGAAAGAGCTAGACGCTTACTCTTTAATGAAGTGAAGAGAAGAGGGAAGAGAGTAAAAATAATTTGCAATGAAGAAGAGAGACTGATCATGATTTTGGATCAAATGAAGGGAGAGAAGGGGTTACCATTTGATGCAGTAATGAACGAGCTTGATTTGATGAAGTGGAGGAAGTGAAACTTTCAGCCAAGGGAAGTGGTGGGAGGAAATGAGCAAGTAGAGGGAATAAAAAGGAAAGTGTGGTCAATTTTATGCAGAGGTCTACTGGGGGAATCATGGAAGTAATGGTGAGAGAAGGTTGAGGATTAGGTTGACCCATGTGATGAATTGGGAATGTTGAATTTATTTGACTCAAATGGGAGAGCAGAAAGCTTTGACCAATGTGAGAAAGGAGAAGGGAGGGAGGGAGGGAGCGAGCGAGGGAGGGAGGGAGGGATGAGAATTTTAATTTGAAGAAAATTCACATGCAAATCACTTACACTCGTAAATCTGATATCTTTATTAAAACGTTTTTTTTTCATATAGAAAAAAGAGGCATATGTAAAATTAATTAAATTATCAAATATGTGAGTGTATGATAATTAATTGGTATATATTTAAAATTCCATGATATTTTTGACATTTAGTTAAATTAAATAAATATTCGCATTTAAATTTGTCTTAATTTAAGTATGATTTTGGTTTTTATTCAATTTTAAATTTAATTTCATTATTATTATCATTATCGTCCAAATTTTTATAGTATGATGTACCCTCAATTGGAGTCAAATATAGACAAGAGCAGAATTATTTAAAAGATTTTGATGATCTAAACAGACTCACACAATCCGTTTTGTGAAACTGTGCTCCCATAGAAAAAATTTTATGTATGACCAAATTTCTTGCGTAAAAACCTGAAGCAAAGCATTTCACGTAAGAATGGTATTCGATCTTCGTCGAACTTGTTGCATGCTTTTGTTATGTAACAATGAGTATGATGTAGCTTAAAAAATATAAATTTGAGTACTATGATGATCTCGGGTGACTACTGTAATTTCGGGGTTTGTATAAATTAGGTTAAAATTCGGTTCAGTTTTATGTTTTAATTTGGGTGATTAAATTAGATTTATATTTTAATTAGGTTTATTTTAATTTTAGTTTAACTTATAATTAGATTTAACTTATTTTAATGTTAAACTCAAGTGAAACCCAACTTCTAGCTGGCTCGGGCTCAATTCTTCACCAAATGACACTAGGCAGAGGTTCAAGGTCTAGATAAGATGGGATATGAGACGAGAATGGGTTGACAAAAAATGAGGTTAACAAATACTTCCCTTATAGCACCTGGATATATGATGATTGACCTCATTTAATATTAAGTTGGGAGGATTCATGCATCAAATTTTGTCGCAGCACCAACCGTCTAGGCTCGTATACATTCAATTCTTAGAATAAAATCTATTATATCATTATGCATAATTTTTTTAATTATTTGTTAACTAATATTTTATTTGTAGGGAGGCAATTGAAGAACAATCCTTTAAGGAGTGATTGAGTCGAGATGTTTGGTGTAATACGGCTCTATTTACTTTTCTTAGTACTCTGTCTTAAGCCTGATAATGAACAAGAGTATTCCTCTTTTATTTGTTTCAATGTCTAAGTTTTTTTTACATGTTTAACGACTGATTAGTGTTTAAGAATGTAAGTTGAACAAACATAGCCTACTTTTGTTCAGTATGAAGTACAAGGTTGGTTTTTATTTGTAGAAGGGTTAGAGCTATTATGTTTTAGTATTAAAATTCTTAAGTTAATCTATTCAATTTTGGTTGTGTTTTCGGCTTTTGCTCAGTGGAATGTATGTATATGTATTAACTACAAATGTGTTCCAACATTTCTACCCAAGTCGATGATGATTAGATTGTTGTAATAGTGCACATGGTAGAATAGAAATAGGTGAAATAAGTTGAAATATAAGAAATTAAATAATGTGTGTGTGTGTGTATTTATATATATATATATATATATATATATATATATATAACTGCCACATTTCAGTAACTTACATGGCGGATTATACTACCACATATATATTAAACTGCCACATTTCAGTAACTTACATGGCGGACTATACTACCACATAGGTCAACAAATATAGCATTATTTACAAATATGTAGGGATATAAACCGACACAACTGGTGCAAAATGTGGTGGTTTAAATTGCCACATTATCTCTTGGTTTTGCGACGACAGTTACATAACTAATCCGATCATATCCTTGCTATGGCCTTATAATTTTATTCATCCTTATTATAAAGCTTATAACACTAACAAAAAAGTCCTAATGACTAGTTTTTCTTAGTGATAACAGTACATGATATATGGATATTTATGTTTTGCGGTTTATACGTTTATGTTGAATTAGAAATTTGTACTAACTGATAGGAAGATGGAGCGACTTTCCTCTCCGAGGCAAAATGGGGTATTTCGGGACTCGTGATCTTTTTTATATAAGGAATATAAATGTTACAAAGAGCAGGGGAGAGGGACTCTTTAAGAATAGTCAAGAAAGAAAAACCAAAAGCCTTGAATACATGATATTGTCCCCAAATTTACAAAGGATAGAGGGGCAAAAGGCCAAACTACTAATTTTATATTTCCTTTAAATGGGTTGTGCAGAGTATTATGGTTTTCTTGCATGCACGGACCTTTTTCTTGGCAGGTCCTTGGGTCGGCTGACTAGGCTGGTTTTTGTTCGCTTTCATTTGGGCACCGATCGGCTTTTGAATGGGAAGTCGGCTGGTTCTTGAATGGGGTGGTTGGTTAACTCTCGAGCGGCCGATCAACATGCCTAATTATTATTCTTTGGTGATCTTTGCGGAGCTCGAGATTCAAGCACACACATTTTTGATGATAGAGCTTCGCGTTGATACCTATTAGACTGTTGGAAGTGCTAGACCATTATACAGTTTTTTCCTGTAGAATCATCGGCATGAATTTCTTTCTTCTCTTGCCTTAGGTGGGCTTCAGCTCCTTGAGCTTGCCTTCGGTCGGCTGAAAACCCTTCAGTCAGCTGGATTGGCCATCAATCGGTCAAATTCGCGAAAACTGTGATTTTTTCTTATCATATTTTCTTTAATTTTAGATCGCTAAATTATCTCGAGATTCATACACACACATTTTTGATAGAGATGTTTATAATTAAGCATTATACTAATATAATTATAGCTTAGTATAAAACTTATTATTTTAGTGCGCGCTTCCTATGCCTTTTCTTTTAACAGTGAGACAATAATTCGAATCTGCTAAGTAAGAAATGTTGAATTTATCCAACAATCTGAGATTAAGCTAACCATATCCACCTGATAAGGACAAGTGATAGTATATATAACCCCCATATCTCAAAAAAATAGTATATAAAATCTTTAATATTAGGGGGTTGATATATAAATGAACAAGTAGATATAAAGATATATTTTTCATCTTCCGGACAACTGCCAATAAACTCTGTGCTTCAGAATATGTACCTTGAACAAAGATATTGTTAGGTTGACGAAATTTTCGAAATAAGCTTAAAAATTTACAGTTTCACAATATTTTTACTTTTTTCCTTCCAGCAACAAAATAAAACGCACATCGGAGCAAGATGGCAGGTTAATGATACTTCAGTGGTAAACCTTGGCAATACGTAACTTTAAGAGTTTTGTCACAGTCCACTTGAGTTTTTAATTTTTTCTTACCTTTTGAAAATTATGACAAGTAAAATCATTTGGTGCTAACGCGATATTTACGGGCATCGGCAGCAATTGGGCCGAGGGAAAAAAAAAAATTGTAACTTTCAATAGATCATAGCGGATATCAATAGATGCGGCATCCACACCCAATACTTTCATGTTTCAGACACGCCCCTCTACCTTATTTTGCAAGGACATTGAGGGTCATAATGTGGACGCTTGTTGTGCGCACAATATTTTTCTTAATAACTTTTCATATTTATTTATGTCATTAGTTAATTTCATTTTTTCTTAATTAATGTTTAACATTAACGTACACATGTAATACCTTCTTGTAAAACAAATACAAGAATTAAAATTTATTATTAATTCAAAAAGAACATTTTAATTTTTTATAAAAAAGCTACCTCTATTAGTGATACGTGCCAGAAGATCTGCAACGAAATGTCTGCGGTGATATAGTAATGCATTATGATTTTACAATTGCACGAAAACTCAGCACACACTCAGATAATTGAAGAGAAGCATGAAAGACACCTCAATTTTTACATGGAAAGCCTAGGGAAGGGGATAAAACCACGGGACTTACCCAGCTAAAATAATTCATTATGAATGATGAGAGGAGAAAATCACGAGGCTTAGCCCAGTTGAAATATTACATTATGAATGATGCGTACATAGATCCATTTTTCTCATGAATTAAAGAATATAATGTTGCAAAGTTAATAATTACAAATATATAACGGTAGTTCATCGATAATACCAATAGTCAAAATGAAATGAATGCAGTTCTCAATAATAGCCGACTATAAAGGTCATATTTGATAACTATCAAGGCAGTAGTCCGTCGTGATTAATGGTTGTAAAGTCAGTTTATCATATAGGCAATAGTGGAGGCTATGGTAGTAGTTGGCCATGAAGAACGTCAGTTGACAAGAGAGGCAGTAGTAGGAAGTTGCAAAAACTGTTAGCCACGTAAGTTGTAGTTAGTCTCATAGGTCATAGTGATGAGTTATGATAATGTTTGTAGGTCGCAAGGGCTTGAGTCGGGAGTTCTATGGCCTATGAACCTTATATAACATATTTGATCACACAGGTTGTAACTGTGAGCACAATAGCATCCGCAGGTTGCAGGGGCTCAAGAGCAACAAGAGCTGAAAGCCACTTAGGTCATAGTTAGTCGCATTGGCCATAGTGGTGAGCGGGGATCACATTTGTAGGCCGCAAATGTTTGAGTCGAGAGCTACATGAGTTGTGAGCCACGCAGACCACAATTGGTCACATAGTCAATAATGGCGAGCTGCAATGATATCTGTAAGTCACAGAGGTGAAAGTTAGAAACCACACAAACTATTAACGATTTAGGCCAAAGTGGGCTATGTTGGTCGTTGTGATAAGCTTTGATGACATCTGTTTTCGTAAGCCACATAAGATATAATTAATCATGTAGGTTGTAGACTGCACTAATTGAAATTGAGAGATACACAAATTGTAAGCCATGTTGGTTGTAATTGGCTTCGTAGGTTGTACTAATGAGCCGTGATGATGTTTGTAAGATGTAGGGAACAACCCGATAACTGCACTAGCTATAAGCCGCATGGGCAGCAGTTGGTCATCTTTGTTGTAATGGTGAGTTATGATTTTGCCCGTAGGTCGCAGAGGCTAAATTCAGAAGTTATGCAAGCTATGGACCACATAAGCCGTAGTTGATCTTATAGGCCATGGTAGTGAGCTACAAGGAGAGAGAAATATTGAGAAAGTCACCCCCTTCCGGAGGCATTATTACACCATCTTTGGGAGCATCGTTACATCATTGGTGGGGTGTGTTGGTTTACAGGACGCCTCATTACTCTGTGATGTATGATGGGATTTGTAGTGCATATCATATTTTTATAAGGGATTTCATTGAAATGAGTCAGGGGCAACCGACAGTGGTTGATGGTAGCCTGCGGGAATGGTTGATAGTGGTCTGCAGTTGTAGGACTGGGACATATTCATCATGTTTATGATGCAAGTTTTTAGCTCCTCCTCCAAGCTTCAGTCTTCCAATAGCTCAAAATGTACCATCTCTTTTAAGAGTGGGGCAAGGCTTAGTTATAGTCTGGGAGAGGTCTCTCTACAAATAAGAAAAAAAATTCAACCACTCCATCAGTGACCTAGATATATTACCTCAATGAAATGAAATTTAGTTAGTATTTGAGTGACTTAATGTTGTCAAAATTGAGCAATATTAGCCTTGGTAGATTCATCCTGCCAAGACACTTCATTTGACTATAGCCTTATTAGGATTGAAATCCATTTAAACTTTTAATGATGTATTGAAAGCATATAAAAGTAGTTTAACAACTTAATATAGGTTTGATTTGGCTATGGTAAACCAATTTTGTTATCATTAGACTTATCTCATTGAGTCGATCAATTTGATAGACTGTTTGTTGAAGTTGAAGTTGGATGACTTTAATCAAAGTTTGAGCATTTCTTACTAAAAAACTGCCTCCAGGTTCATGATATGCCTCGAGATTCTTGTTGGATGATGATAATTAATTGATGGCGTACCAATTTCTCCTTATTTTGGGAGAACAAATTTGTCATCCAAAAATAAAAATATCCCAAACTATACTACACATCTTTAAAAAAATAAACTATAGTGTATATTTTTATAAGAAAATTATTTTGTCCAATTGGTAGTTGGTTTGTTTCCATATTGTGAGGTTATGGTTTCAAATCCATAGATAGTTAAATAATTGAAATATTTTTTTGTTATTGGAGGCAGGGACTAGTCGAAACTAGAGACAGAGGTAGCCAAAGTCTGTTGGAGGTGGTGATGACAAACGGTGGTAGCTAGAAGTAGCAGCGGAGGCAGCTGCTGGAGTTGGACGGAGCTAGGGCGGTGACATGATTCTATTCCAAAATAATTATTATTTCTTGAATAATATGGTAGTGAATTTTTCAATCCAATCAACCAAGCTTATTCTCCCTTCCTAGATACATTGCTTTAATGAATGGTGCCCAAGGAGAAAACAATTTATAACATCATCTTCCAATGGGAGGGGAAAATTCATGAGACCTAGCCTTGTTGAAGTAATTAACTATGAATGATGAGTGCTACGTATGTCGTAGTTAGTCACATAGGCCTTAGTGGTGAGCTACGATGAAATTTATAAGCTATATGGGCCAACGATGGAAGCTGAATGAGTTGTGAGTCAAGTAGGACATAGTGGTGAGCTGTGATGTCATCCTTAGACTACCTAGGTTGCAGTCGGGAACTGCACAAGCTATGAGTCACATAAATGGTAGTTGGTCAAAATATGCATAATGGTGAGCTACGATGCCATCTATAGGCCATAGAAGTTGGTGTTGGGTACTGCATGAGCTGTGGACCATATAGGTTTTTTTTGGTCAAGCAAGTTATAATGGTGAGTTGTGATGATATCCATAGGCCGTAAGATTCAAAGTGAGAAGCCGAATGAGCTATAAGCCATGTAGAGTGTAGTTGGTCATGTATGTCACAGTGGCGAGTTGTGAAGATTTTTGTAGGACATTGGTGCTAAAGTGGGGAGCTGCAAAAGCTGCAAGCCACATAGGCTTTAGTTGGTCAAGTAGGTTGTATGGTGAGTCGTGATGACGTCTGTAGGTCACAGAGGTTGGATTGGACACTATGATCTACGTGGTCTATAGCGTGAGAAGCTGGAGTCAGAGGTATTTTCTAGATTGCGATGTAAGAATTCAACCATCTCCTCTAAGCTTTGGTCTTCCTCTGGGTCAAGGTCTACCCCCTCAAAAAAGGAGGAAGGGTTCTATTTCTAGAGTCTAAGAGAAGCCACTTTGCAAATATGGAAGGAATTTGAAACACTTTATCGTTCGACCGAGTAAGCTTCTCTTAATAAGATGATATTTATTGAATATTTGAGTGTCTTAATGATGTTAGAATTGACACTCTTGGGCTAGTTGGAATCAGCTCACCGAATCACTCAATTTGACTATAAGCTTGTTAGTTTTGAAATCTACTTTTCCTTCTATGTAGTGAAAGCTAGCTTACAGAAGTAGTATAATGACTTGATCTGGCTTTGAATTGACTCAGATTAGACCGATTTTTGTATCGTTAGGTTCCTCTCGACAAGTTAGTCAGTTTGACCGTATGTTTGTTGAAATTGGAGTTCTGGATAACTTTTACTTTTAATCAAAATTTAAATGCATTTTCCTCAAAAAATTATCTTGAGATTCATGCCGAGTGATGAAAATTTGTCGATGACATATCAATTAGTAAAACACTTCTTTGTTTAAGAAAGAAATAAAAAAGTTAGCTATCCAAACNTGCAAGGACATTGAGGGTCATAATGTGGACGCTTGTTGTGCGCACAATATTTTTCTTAATAACTTCTCATATTTATTTATGTCATTAGTTAATTTTATTTTTTCTTAATAAATGTTTAACATGTAATAACTTCCTGTAAAACAAATAAAATAATTAAAATTTATTATTAATTCAAAAAGGTCATTTTAATTTTTTATAAAAAAGCTACATATATTAGTGATACGTGCCAGAAGATCCGCAATAAAAGCTCCGTGGTGATAAAGTAAAGCATTATTATTTTACCATTGCACCAAAACCCAACACACTTAGATAATTAAAGAGAACCATTGGAAGCCAACTCAATTTTGACATAGAAAGCCTAGGGAAAGAGATAGAACCACGAGGCTTAGCTCAGCTGAAATAATTCAATATAAATGGTGAGCAGAGAAAACCACGATGTCCAGCTTGGTTGAAATAATACAATATGAATGATGCGTATGTAGATCCATTTTTCTCATGAATTTGAAATATATAGTTGCAAAGTTGATAATTACAAATATATAACAGCAGTTCATCGATAATACCAGTAGTCTAGATGAAATGAACGTAGTTCTCAACAATAGCCGACTGTAAAGGTCCTAGTTGATAGCTATGGAGGTAGTAGTCGTCGTGAATAATGCAAACGACTGTAGAGTCGGTTTATCATATGGGCAAAAGTGGAGGCTATGGTTGTAGTTGGCCGTGTGGGCCAAATATGGTTATTTTAAGAGCGTCAGTTCACAAGAGAGGCAGTAGTAGGAAGTTGCAAATGCTGTGAGCCACATAAGCTGTAGTTAGTCTCGCAGGTCATAGTAATTAGTTGTGATAACGTTTGTAGGCCGCAAGGGCTTGAGTCAGGGAGTTACATGACCAATGAGCCTATATAACATAGTTGGTCACAAAGGCTACAATTGTGAGTCACAATAGCATCTGCATGTTGCAGGGGCTCAAGAGTAACCAGAACTGAAAGCCACTTAGATTGTAGTTAGTCACAGTGGTCATAGTGCTGAGCTGGGATAACATTTGTAGGCCGCATTTGTTAGAGTTGAAAGCTACCTGAGTTGTGAGCTACATAGGTCACAATTGGTTACATTGGCAATAATAGTGAGTTGCAATGACATATGTAAGTCACAGAGGTTAAAGTTAGGAGTCACACAAACTATTAATGATGTAGGCCATAGTGGGTTATGTTGGTCATTGTGGTAAGCTTTTATGGCATCCTTTGAACACTAGGGTCAGATCTGGAAGCTAAACCGATTGTAAGCCACATAATATATTATTAATAATGTCGCCTGTATACCACACGAGGTAATTTTGGGAGATACACAAGTTGTAAGCCATGTTGGTTGTAATTGGCCCTATAGGATGTACTGGTGAGCTGTGATGATGTTTGCAGGATGTAAGGGACAGAGTCGGTAACTGCACTAGCTATAAGCCACATGGGCAGTAGTTGGTCATGTTTGTCATGTGAGTTATGATGATGCCCGTAGGTCACAGAGGATGAAGTCAGAAGCTATGTAAGCTATGTACCACATAAGTCGTCGTTGATCTTGTTGCTCATGGTAAAGAGCTACAAGGAGAGAGCTTTAAAAGTCCTGAGAAAGTCAGCTTCTTCCGGAGGCATTAATACACCATCTTTGGGAGCATCGTTACATCATCTTTGGGGTGCATTGATTTACAGGATGCCTCATTACTTTGCAATGTATGATTAGATTTGTAGAGCATGTCAAGTTTTTATAAAGGCTTTGATTGTATTGAGTCAGGGGCAGCCGACAATGGTTGATGGTGGTCGGTGGGCAATGGTTGATAGCGGTTTGTTGTTGCAGGACTGAGATGTATTCATCATATTACGATATACGTTTTTGGCTCCTCCTCCAAGCTTCAGTATTCTAATAGCTCAATATGTCCCATCTCTCTTAAGAGGGGGGAAATGCTTAGTTATAGAGTCTAAGAGAGGTCTCTCTGCGAATAAGAAAAGAATTCAACCACACTGTCGGCGTCCTAGAAAGATTACCTCAATTAATTGACATTTACTTAGTATTTGAGTGCCTTAATGTTGTCAAAATTGAGCAATATTGGTCTTGCTAGATTCATCCTGGCGAGACACTCCAATTGACTATATGCTTGTAAGAGTTGAAGTCCATTTAAACTTTTAATTATGTACTGAAAGCATATACAAGTAATTTAACAGCTTAATCTAGGTTTGATTTGATTCTGATTAGACCAATTTTGTTATCATTAGACCTATCTCATTGAGTCAATGAATTTGATAGAAACTTTGTTGAAGTTGAAGTTCTGGATGACTTTAATCGAAGTTTGAGCATTTCTTACTAAAACATTGCTTCCAGATTCCTAATATGCCTCGTGATTCTTCTTGGATGATGATAATTAGTTGATGGCGTACCAATTTCGCTCTATTTTGGGAGAGACCAAAATTTTCATCAAAAAATATAAAAAATCCAAAATTATACAGACATATTTCTAAAAAAATAAACTATAGTATATATTGTTATAAGAAAGTTATTTAGTCCAATTGGTAGTTAGTGTGTTTCCATATTGTGAGGTCATGGCTTCAAATCCCTAGACCGTTAAGTAATTGAGTTTTTTTGTTATTGAAGGCAGGGACTAGTCGAAACTGAAGACAGAGGTGGCTAGAGTCTGTTGGAGGTGGTGGTGGCAAGCGGTGATAGCTAGATGTAGCAGCAGAAGTAGCTACCGGAGTTCGCCGAAGCTGGGGCGACGACATGATTCTATTCCAAAAGAACTATTATTTCTCAAATGATATGGTAGTGAAGTTACTGATCCAATTAATCAAGCATATTCTCCCACTCCTAGATACATTGCTATAATGAATGGTACCTAAGGAGAAACAATTTATAACACTATCATCCAATGGGAGCAGAAAAATCATGAAACCTAGCCTTGTTGATGTAATCCACTATGAATGATGAGTACATGGGTTCACTCTCCTTTTGAATTAGAGAAGATATAGGTATAAAGTTGATCACTGTAAATCTACAAATATAGTTCATTGAAAGTTGCCATAATCAGACTGTAGAAATGTAGTTCTCAATGATAGCAGACTGCAAGGGCCGTTTTCAATTGTTATGAAGGTAATATTCTACCGTGAATGTTGTAGATGATTGTTGTCATATCAAACGTAGTGGAAGCCATGGCAGTAGTTGGCCATGTGTAAATAGTTGCTTTAAGAGTCTCGATTGGCCACAAAGACTGTAGTATGAAGGCGCAGGAACTGTGAGCCATGTAAGACATAGTTAGTTACCTAAGCCATAGTAATCAACTATGATAATTTTTTAGGCCGCCAGTTCTAGAGTTGGGAATTATACGAGCATTGATCCACATAGATTGTAGTTGGTCAAATAGGTCATAGTGGTGGGCTACGATAATATCCTTGAGTCGTAGGGGTCGGAGTCGAGAGAAGCAAGAGCTATGTGCTACATATCCCGTAGTTAGTCACATTGGCCTTAGTGAATAGCTTGATTAAGTTTGTAAGCTATATGGGTCGAATGTGCTGCAAGCCATAAAGGACATAGTGGTGAGCTCTGATGACATCCGTGGACTACCGAAGTTGGAGTCGGGAACTGTACAAGCTATGAGCCACATAAATGGTAGTTTGTCAAAATAAACATAATGGTGAGATGCGATGTCATCTGTAGGCCATAGAAGTTATAGTTGGAAACTGCATGAGATATGAACCATGTAAGCTTTTTTTAGTCATGCAGGTTATAATGATGAGTTGTGAGAATGTTCATAGGCCGTAGGATTTGAAGTGAGAAGTTGAATGAGCTATAAGCCACGTATGATGCAGTTGGTCATGTATGTCACAATGGTGAGTTGTGTAGATGTTGTAAGACATAAGAGCTAAAGTGGGGAGCTGCAAAAGTTGCAAGCCGCGTAGGCTTTAGTTGGTAATGTAGGTCATATTGATGAGTCGTGATGACGTCCGTAGGTCCCAGAGGCTAGATTGGACACTATGATCTACGTGGTCTATAGCGTGAGAAGCTGGAGTCAGAGGTATTTTCTAGATTGCGATGTAAGAATTCAACCATCTCCTTCAAGCTTTGGTCTTCTTCTGGCTCAAGGTCTTCCCCCTTTTAAGAGGAGGAAGGGTTCTATTTCTAGATTCTAAGAGAGGACACTGCAAATATGGAAGGAATTTGAAACACTCAGTCGTTTGACAGAGTAAGATTATCTTGATCAGATGATATTCTTTGAACATTTGAGTGCCTTAATCATGTTCGAATTGAACACTCTAGGGCTTGTTGGATTCAAGTCACTGAATCACTCAATTTGACTATAAGTTTGTTAGATTTGAAATATATTTATCCTTCTAAAAATGTACTGAAAGCTAGCTTACAAAAGTAGTATAATGACTTGATTTGGCTTTGATTTGACTCAGATTAGACCGATTTTTGTATCTTTGGGTTCCACTCATCAAGTCTGTCAGTTTGATTGTATGTTTGTTGAAATTTGAGTTTTGTATGACTTTTAATCAAAATTTGAATGCATTTTACTAAAAAAATTATCTTGAGATTCATGTTGAATGATGAAAATTTGTTGATGGTGCATCAATTAGCTTAAACAAAGAAGTATTAAAACACTTCTTTGTTTAAGAAAGAAATAAAAAAGTTAGCTATCCAAACAATATAAAAGACATTAAAAGTATAGACTTTAAACAGTTATTTTTTTAAATTTGCTTTTAAACATAATTTTATATAAAAAAGAAGCTTGGTTAGTTCAATACAATATCTTATGTATTTACCAAAGGAAGCGGAGGTGTACCCTATCTAATTCACTTGAATTTCTATTAACATCAACTGACCGAGCGCTCTTTTAAGGGAGATTTACACAAGTACCGCATAGTTCTGATGTATTTACATATTCCACACAAAGTTTGATATTTATACTCATAACGTTTTTGTGTCATTAAAATTATACATGAAAATATCTATTTCACTTTTAAAAAATAACAATGATGATATTTTTGTGTGATATTTAATTTTTAAATGATGTGCATGGACTTATAAATATTATGTGTTAGTATATAAAAGCCCCTTTAATTTATTCATTGTTAATTTTATATTATAATTAACATCACCAATATTCAATATAATCTATATCGCATCTAATATTTTCCCAAGAGCAAGGTCAGTGCTAGATCATGATTGTATGATCAGATTGCGGTGATACAAATCGCGATGCAAGAATAAGGAACAATACAAATAAGGTGTATCCCCAGTCAAAATGAGTTCCAAAAAGTCAACAGAAGTAAATCGGGTTATTAAAAAAATTGATACTCGAGCCAGTGGATCCTCGGTCTGTCTACCAGATAGTGAACAATTGAACATCAGAGCCGAATGAATGGCATCTGCAGAACTAGCTGAATGAAGGACTATACACCATAGAGCGAATAAGTGAGGCGGACCAGAGTATTGAAAAAGTTATAGATAAGGCCGACTGAACAACCCTCATAATACCCTCTCATAATTCAGCCCACCGGGAATAGACAAACTAGGGTAAGCAGACAAGCAAAGGGATGACTTTATCGACAAATATTTATTTAATATGTATATATAATCATGTATTAGATAAATGACTTTGGTACCCTTAAAATCTCTTGTGGATAGGGAGGACAAAGGTAATTATGCACTTAATGTACCACCTATACTTATAAATAAGAGATGTAGTATGAAAAAAGGTTATTTTATTATTCCCCCCTTACCATCCTACCTGTGCTCTATTCTTTGGGTGAGATTCCGTATTTTTTTGGGTTCAACACCCAAAAAGATGCGGTGAGCATGAATCCATGCCTCCAACAAGAACTCCAATAAGAAGAGGAGCAAAGCACAACGGTAAAGCAGCTGCTCAAGAAACACAAAATTAGTCAGTATAGATGGATAACACGAGGGAGATAGTCCGACAACAAGCAAGGGAGATGAAGGAATAATTAATATTGTAAATGAGATAACAGATGGTTGGTACCCTCCAAGAAGCCATGGCTAGAGGAGGCCACAACCCGCAAAAACAAATTTTTATTTGGGATGTAGGTGAAGGAAAAATTAATTTTTAGCTGGATAATTGGTTACTGGATGTTAAATTGCATAATTCAAAAAAGATGGACATAAAATCTTAATCTGAAAGTATCAGATTGCTGGGTAGGAGATTAATGGAATTGTAACAAATTAAATTCCTTAGTTAAACAAAAATTGTCCAATTAAATTGCCAATATTCCTATGAATATAAATAGGAAGGATAAAACCATTACGATAAATTTTACTAGCCAATCCATCTCATAAAATATTTATCAAGAAATTTATGTCTGAAAATAGATGACAAGTGGTGAAGCTATTTGGAGCAAACACTTGACACCTTCCATGTCATTCTTTTTCTGGAGAGCATTCAATAAACTACTATATAGTCACACAAAATCAAACAATAGGTGCGATGGAACGTCTAATGGTCGATGATCCCAACCAAAAGAAAATGAGGTGACATCTTCCATTACCAAGATAGTGTTGGATCAGCCACATTGAAAAGGCATCACACCGTACGAACCACATCTTGCCACAAAGGGAATGCCCTTTCCAGACAAATCTCTGAAGTTGAACAACCTGAAAAAATTTAAGAACCCCAACCTTGATTCGTACCAAGGCCTCATTGATCTGCCTGACCATGTAGCCACTTTTGAGTCGGCTGTCAGAATTCTCAAGATGACGAACGCATTCAAATATCATATATTCCTCACCACACTGAGGGAGTCAACCCTCCATATGTTCAGCACTCTTCCAACAGGAATAATCCTCTCCTTTAGCAAGTTCAAAAGGCTATTCATATCCAATTTTGCTAGCGCACAAAAGCTACAGAAGAAGTCGGAGCCTCTCCTCGAGGTTAGAAAAAAGGAAGAAGAAACAATCCATTCCTATATAGCAAGATTCCAATGGGAGATGCTAGAAATTTAGAACCTTGAACTTGTAATCGCTTGAACCTTCCTGATATAAGGAGTTAAAAGCTAATAATTTAAATATGCTCTGGGACTATGCAAACCGAGTTTGATGGTAGAGCTTTTGGTTATGGCTAGCAACCATATGACCGCCGAGGAATTAGTACTTCATGATCAAGAGGAAGCCAAGAAATCCATTGCACATGCCTAAACATAGAAAGGGGGACGGTAGATGATTGTTGGCTAGCGAAATATGGCCATCATCCTTCTACTTGGCTGTGCTACAAGGGCAGGCAACAAAACAGAGGAAATCTGAATGATGATCGTTGTGACTGATGACCTCGTTACTCTGATCGGCGCATCAGACAACATCAGAAAGGACCAATAGCTCAACTAGAGCCCCTCAAGATGACCCCTCTAAGAACCTTTTTGGCTGAGCTAGTGGAGGCTATCCAAGATAAAGATTACTTCAAAAAGCTTATGCAGAAGATAATCAGAGGCTTTATTCAAAAACCTAACAAATTATGCGCTTATCATTGTGATCACAGACACAACACAGAGGAATGCAAACACCTTAAAAGCTTTGACAGGTAATTGATTAAGGATAGAAAGTTGAAAGAGTTTGTGCCCACAATCCCTAATGTCTGCTTATTTATAGAGTGACAGTGCACGAAAATTTAGGAAAAATAATTATTAAAATGGTTATTTCAAAAAATTAGTTAAAGTTAAATTTAATGTGATGTTTAACTTTCTTGTTTTCGCCACATCTTTCACTTTCTAAAAAGCAATAATGTCGGAGAACTAAATATGTATGATCTAATTAGGGTGACGCAAATCTTAAAGCAAAGATAAGCAACATAACAAACAAGATGGGTCTCTAGCCACAATGAGTTAAGATTGTCAACATAACTAAATTAGGGCGCCGTTGGTTTAGGGTTGGAGTGCGGTGCTAATTTTTTTTGGCAGCCAACTTGAAAGCTTTCATCACGATGTTGTCCGAAGGTCCTCTGACTCATTTTCATTTGCCAACAGAACGCCTGGGAAGAAGACAACCAAAAACCTCAAGAAAGGAAAAATGTAAGGCCACAATCCCTATTGTCAGCTTATTTATAGAATGACAGTGCACAAAAATTTATGAAAATTAACCATTAAAATCCTTATTTAAGAAAACTCGTTAAAGTTTCATTTAGTGCAATGCCTAACTTTTCTGTTTTTGTCACAGCTGGAACTTTGTAAAAATCAATAAAGTTGGAGAGCTAGATATGTATGATCAGATTAGGGTGACTCGAATCTCGAAGCAAGGATAGGCAACATAACAAACAAGATGGGCCCCCAGCCACAATGAGTTAAAGATTGTCAACATAACTAAATTAGGTTATTAAAAAAATTGATACTTGAGCTAGAGGATCGCCATGGGATCCTATCGGTCTGTCTAACCAAATAGTGAACCCATGGACATCGGAGCCAAACGAATGATATCCATAGGACAAGTGGAACGAAGGACTATACACCATCAAGAGGACAAGAGAGGCGAGCCAGAGTGTTGAGGAAGTCATAGATAAGGCCGAGCAAACAACCCTCCTATTACCGTCTCATAATTCGGCCCTCCGTGGACGAACAAACCAGGGAAAGTCGACGAGCAAAGGGTCGACTCCATCGACAAATATTTATTTAATATGCATATATATTGATATATCAAACAAATGACTTTTGTATCCCTAAAATCTATCTTGGATTGCGAGCAAAAATATAATTTTGCACTTCATGTACCTCCTATACCTATAAATAAGAGACATATATGAAAAAAGGACAGGCAATAAAGCTCTTTTTACGGCTCACTCCTTACCATCCTAACTATGTTCTATTCCTTGGGCGGAATTTCAAACCTTTTTGGGTTCAACAGCCACCAACTCACCCACCAAAAATTCTGACATTTTATTTCAAACAAATATACCACGACTAAAAGCACCTACATCTACGGTTAAAGTCATAATTTCTAATAAAAATATTTTAAACAAGAGCAAGAAAATATTTATATTTTAAAAATAAATCTAGACTAGGATAAATTTTTCAACAGCATTGGTAGCCTTCGATCGACACGTGCTTGTACATGTAACAAGAGTCATCTAATACTTTTTAGTAGAGCATATCTTAATGCCCATGGTCGTAATATTGCAAAAAGGTTGCCGCACTCTCTGAAGATACTTCAACCAACAAAAATGAAAAACAAAGCATTTTCAGCAACAAATTTTATATAGCAAATAAACCAAGTTCTTAATAACGTAA
>NEWO01001234.1:87198-97291 GCA_003013225.1 Phalaenopsis aphrodite
AGAAAAAATATTAGCCTTTCTCCATGTAATTAAGTAAAAAGATCCGACTCAATCAGCATAATAAGTAAAAAAAGGATCCGAATCCGAGTAGAATAGCAATGGCTTTATTGAAACGGAGGTCTGCATCTACTTGTGATGTCTCCATGTATGTCACGTGAACTTTCCATATGAGGAAGGTTGACATTTGATTAAAAAAAAAAATCGAAGAAAATCATTCTTGCGTTGGAAATCACTTTCAAAGTGCTTGAAATGAGCGGGCAACAATATGTTCTGCCTTCAAGAGGGGGCATCTTTAGTCTAATATGAAAGATTTTGGAGCAATTACAAGATATCACTTGATTCCTTGGAGGGGATTTCCGACCATAACACACAAAGAAACAAAGTGGGATGCAATTAAGTAAATAATGAAACTACATTTATTCAAGTAACATCTGAACATTGTATAAGATGGTGGAGTGAACCTTTGAATAAGTACATGCACAATTTTAATTTTAGAATATTCACCTCTATTTGTGACAATAGACGAACTCTATTTAGAGAACACATGAGACATTAACAAAATTTTATGATGAGAAAAAAAGTGAAAAACTATGACAAATGACTAGGGAGAAAGGGTAAGCTTCTAAGAATTTTTTTGCTTCATTGGGAAATTTAGAGTGATGAATTTTTCTCCTTGATGTGACCCAGTGGCCTAATGTTGATAGGATTTTGAGTGTCACAAGAGATGTTTTATTTAAATCCACTAAATAAATACATGGTATATTCATTTATAGACATGAACATAATGATCATAATGAACGATGTTTGTTACCAAGGGTAAGTGATTTGAAGAGCTTGTTGATTAAGTTTCTTTTTAGCCCTTAATCAAGTGTCTTTAGGATAAAAGAGTGTCAATGAGATTGGGCGACTGTCTTTCTAGCTCAAGTCCTTTGTTCTAAGTGGGTGCCATATGAATTTACTTTTAAACTAGGTTAATGCTCTCTGTGATGGGTTCTATAAACATGACATGCACTATCTAAACATTAGGAAAGTGACTTTGAGAGTTTTGGTGAGTGACTTTGGAGACCTTTGGGTAAGTAAAATTTTTAAGTCTTATGTCTCTTGGTTCTTCTCTAGTTAATTTGATCCTTTCAACTTTCATCGATTAATTAATAAGAGAGAGTAAATGGATATATTGAGTAGTGTACTTGATTATTGTGTTAGTAATTGTTCCTCCATTGATTACATAACTAATTATGTTGATGTGAATTTATTTTATGTAAGTGCACGTCTATAAATATAAAGGAGCTTGTTTCTTTCTTATATTTTAGTTTCTTTTTTTCTTCATTGGAATAACTTCGATTTTCTTGGTGTTAGCCCAAACTTTCTTATAGAATTTATGATAACTCAAAAAAAATCATGAATGAGAAGAAAAAATTGAAAAATGGATGGATTATAATAAAGAGAAAACTCGGGGTACATCATTCTTTTTAAGGAAATCTTGAGTGCTCAATTTTCCTCCTAAATGTAACTTTTTGTTCCAGTATTTAACAAATTATTAGACACTTTTGAAAACACTATATTTAAAATTTGTAAGCAAATACATGGTATATACGTTACAAACATGTTAACACAATTTATAAATACATTTGATTTGCTACTGAAGGTGAGTGCTTTGTAGGACTTGTTGACTTGTGAAGTCATTGCTCTTGGATAGATAGGCTTCTAATCATTAAGATGAGTTTTTTATGGTTAGAAATTTCTTTGGATTGAGGGTGTATCTTTTTATCTTGATCCTTTTGGTTTGGGCAACTGTTACTAGAATTTAATTCATCTATACTTGGCATGCATCATTTGATGTAGCCCTTATAGGCTAGGTGAGTGATATTTGAGCCTTTAGTGAGAGAATTTAGAAAAATTGACAACATACTTTGAAGAGTTTTGAGCTAGTAACTCTTCTGAGTTTTACGTTGCTTCATCATTCCAAGTTTAACATGTCTCCTTCACGTCAACACAAACCATATATCTCACCACACATTAGTATTATTTATTTATTTTTATTTGTATCCTTGGAAAGCAACTTGTGAGAAAAGAAATACAGAAACTAAAACTAAATAAATTTCATAAAGAATATTATTATTATAATTAATTTTATGCATTAATAAAATATAAAAAATGTTAAAATTAATTATCTTGTTTGTTACTTCAATAACGATGTTAATTTTCCCTTTGGCAAATGTTAGTGTGGTGTCCATTTACAAATACACATGGGCTGCCTTCCTTTTAAACTTTTAATTTTCTCTTTTTTTATTTTATGGGTAACCTTGATTTGCTTGTATTAGCCAAGTAAACTACACCAATGGTTATGAATAAAGATAATCTCAAGTTGCATATGACCATTCTGCATAATTTAATTTTTTAGTTCTTTTGTATCTTTGGAGATCAATTTAAAAACATAAAAAAAACATTTTTATTATCATCAATATTTTAGTGGATAAATAAAAGAAAAGATAAAATTGACTATCCAATTTGATTCTTATGTTATGAATAATTTTCCCATTTATCACTTCAGTCATGAGGTTGATGTGCCTTCTATATATGTTAATAGTTGTGCCCATCAATAAATATATATTTATCCTTTCCTTTCATTCTTTTAGTTTAGTTCTTTTTTGTTCAGATGTGTAACATTAAATTGCTTATGATAATATAATTCATCTCCACCAAAAATTGTGAGTATTTTAATTAAAAGTTATAGGAAAGGTTTCTCCGTAAGTGTAAATAAGAATTGATGAGAGAAAATGTGCAATGGTTCAACCTACCTATTGAGAAGAGAGCGAAGTTCGTAGTGATGGTACTGCGATTAGAGTAAGAGTGGAACCTAATCAATTACCTCTTGTTAAAAGGAAAAATGAAAAATGATGTTGACCTCACTTTTAGTGAGGTCTATCTCTCTTTTCCCATTCCTTTAATAGAGCATATGATATAATTTTAGGATTTTCTTAGAGGCTACCCTAGAGGACCAGTGGATGATTAAAGTTTAAATTAACCATCAATTTAATCTTCACTCTCCTTGATTTGGAATAAGCTAAGACTTAATCCTTGACCAATGATTAAGTATTGAGTTGATTAAGTTTATAACATGAAAATTGAAGATTGAACTTCAAATAGGTTTTGTAGCTTGCTTGTAAGTGGCACATTGAACTTAAAGGCTTAATTTCATTGCTTAGAAAGCCATTTTGGGATCCTTCCAATCTCTTCCCGACCTTTCTCTAGTTCATTATTTGGTTAAAAAGAGCACATTTGTTTTATTGTTCATTTTAGCTCATGATTGAGCTCATTCTAAATATAATTAAAAATGTTTAAATACTCAAAATCGAGTTCAACCCAATTAAAGTAAAAAAAAAACATTAAATTCAAACTAAAATTTAAAATCAATAAAATTTGAAATAAGAATAAAGAAAGCTCATGAATAAATCAATTCATAAATAAAATAAATCAAAATAAAGAATAAACATAAATCAAACTCACACTCAAATTTTGTTTAAAATGAGAACTAATTATATCAACCTTAACTCAAACATTAACAAAACATATTTCAAATTCAATCAAATACAAATCTAATCCAAATCAAATCATATAAATCTATGTTCAAACATAAAAATTTAAATTAAAGTTAAAGATTAAATAATCTTAAATCCATAATAAACTTTACATCAAACTAAGATCCTTACAAAATGTGTGCTTCATGGATCTTCATTTTAGGACGTCTGGGGACTCTCTCTGGTTGAGCTCAGTGTGTCGTTGCAATTTGGTTTGCTGATGGCAAATTTATTTAATCGCCCAACATTTAAGGAGGCTCTTACAAGTAATATTGCTTCTTTTTCTATAAATGCTAACAACTATTTATTTCCTATTAATTTTAAGGATCATTTAGTGGACAACTCGTCTACTAGTTTTTCAAAAAAATCTACAAGAAGAAATGGTAAAACACTTCTGTTCTTTAATGAAGAGGAGATAATTACTCTTGTGGATCCTTTAAAGTATACTTTAGTTGGGAAATTTTTGTTTGCTCGTCTAAGGATGGAGTAATTCAAATGTTTTTAATTGTTTCCAAATTTCCTAGTGGGTGGAATGTTGGGTTGATAGATGGTAGACATCTCATGATTTAATTGGAAAAATAATCAGATTAACAATATGCTATTTGCTAAAAAAGTTGTTCATGTTGAGAAAGTCTATATGAAGATTCTTAAATGGTCCACTAATTTCAATCCTAAACTGTAAATTCCTATAGTTCATACTTGGTTTCATTTCCAGGTTTGAAACTTCACCTATTTAAAATAAATGGTTTATATTCTTTAAGTGCAATATATGGATCTCCTATGAAAATTGATCATGCTAGTGTGAATTTTTCAAAACTTTTGTGCCACGTTTTTTGGTTGAGAGGGATGTTACTCTACCTTTCTATGAGTCGGTGTGGATCAGGGATTCTAATTATGGATACTGGATAATTTTGGAAATGGAGTATGTGCCTCCTTATTGTATTAAATGTAGAATGTTTGGGCATTGCTTAACCAATTGTTTTATTGATCATTCAGATTTGAAGAGAACTAATCATATGGGTACAAATCTTGCGAATATCAAGAAAGATAGTAAACTGTTAGAAATTAAAAAATATAATCAAGAAATCAATATAAGTGGTGTTCTTAATTGTAGTAATGAATAGTTTCAGATTATAGAATAAGGAGAAAAATGAGAAGAATGCGTTTTAAAGATTGATGATAGAAGGGTGGTGGCGGCTTTAGAAAATACTGATGATGGGAAAAGTAGTGTTGAATTTGATATGCATAACAATATTGATAAAAGAAAAGACACTCTTATTAATGGTTTTATGAAGTTGATTATTAATAAAAAACTAGATTCTAATAATGAGGAATTCTTTGAAAGGAATATGGTTCTTACTAGAGAGGAATTATAAAAGGATTGGATAATTCAAAGATCCTCTAGAAAATGGAAAATTAAAGGCATTCGTGAATTGAGTTATGTTAATCTAGAGGTTGCTTTTAACCAAAACTTTTGGGAAGAATTTGATAATAATGCAAACTCCACTCCTTCTAGAAATACAAGAGATACTAAAATGATTAATGTTGTTTATATTTTTCATTAAGAATATTTGAGGAACTGTTAAAGCAGTTGCCTCTAATAGGTTGAATAATTTGGTTAGAACTTATAAATTAAGGTTTTCAGTATCTTGCAACCTATGTTTGCTGTGCAGAATAATGACAAGTATAAAAAGAAGCTTGGCAATTATAGGCTTGGATACCAAAAAGGCTTTTGATACCATTAGATGGGAACTCAATACTAATATTTTACATGATATTGGTTTTTGCGTTCCTTTTTGTTTACTTATTAGTAGAGCTCTTGATAAAAATTTTTATTCTTTATTGAATAACGAGAATAGTTGAGGTTTCTTTAAAGCTTCTAAGTGCATCAAAGAAAGGGTTTCCTATTTCTCCTATCCTTTTTAATATTGCAATTGACTATATGTCCAATTATTTAAATGCTTAAATACTCCATCATGGAAACATTAGTATTCACACCTTGTTATGTTGATGATTTGATAATATTTACTAATGCTAATAAAATAGCTATCAAGCTTCTTTAAAAGGTTTTTGGACATTTTCAGGATGCTTGTGGGTTGAAATTTAGTACTGCTAAATGTTTTTTTTCCTATTACTCTAAGTATGTCTCTTCTATCAAAAAGAATTGGATTATGGATACTACTAAGTGTAACAATGATACTCTTCCTTGACTTTATTTGGGCTTTACACTTGATAATAAGCATAGATGAGTTCATATATTTGATTATCTGCTGGATAAAATTAGAAAGATGATTTTATCTTAGGAAAATAGATTTCTTTCTTTTTCTGGTAGAATTACCATTCTTAAGAGCATTCTCACTTCTCTTCCTCAATATACTATGCATTTTATGAAAGCTCCTATTAGTGTTATTGAAAGGCTTGAAAGTATTTTTAATAAATTCTTTTAGTATGGTATTGATAAGAATAAAATTCATTGGAAGTGTTGGGCCAAGCTTTGTAAACTTCTTAATAAAGAACGTTTGGGTTTTAGAAGTTTTATTGATACTTTGATGATTAATTATATGAAGTTATGGTATAAGTTTTGTATGAAAAATTCTTTATGGACTAATCTTTTGAAAGCTAAGTGTTGAAATAATCGACATCCTTTAAATACTTCTTGTTCTTAACATGATTCTTTCTTTTGGAAGGAGATGTTAAATGTGGCTAGTATCACTAAGAAGCTTATCTGTTGGGATGTTGGTAATGGTGATGTTTCTTTATGGGAAGAGGACTGGTTGAGCAATGGTCCTCTAGCTAATTTCTATGGTGGCCTTCATGAAGTTAACATAAAATTTAAAGATATTTGGTGTGAGGATCATTGAGACAAGTTGACTTTGATTCAAAAGCTCCATAAAGTTGATGTTGATTCTATTAGTACTATTCTTGATGATTAAAGAATAATTTTAGAAATTATATGCTAATTCTTTTCAAATGTTTCAGGGAGCTGATCTTAAAGGCTTTGAAATAAATGGGTAAATCCATCTCAACTTTTTTTACATGGAGACAGTTTCTTGGCATCCTCCTTTCAGATGATATTTTAAAGGTCAAGGCATTAAGATTTACCTCATGTTTTTTGTTGTACATATCAAATTAGGAACTAATTCATGTTTTTGTGAAGTGCAGATTTGTTAATGAGGTTTGGAGAAAAATTTATCTCTTCTTTGTTATTAAAATGAAAGAAGATGGTTATAATTGGGATTCTATTGATGACATTTGTGCTGACTGGAAAAAACAAGGTCATGCCTTCTTTCTATTATACCCTTTTTTGTTTTATGGTTCCTTCACATCACTATAAATAATACTAAATAGAATTATATTGTTCCTGATAGTGGAGATGCTTGTGTTATGATTATTTGGTTTACTTTGAAATGCCTATCTTATCATAACCTTAAAAAGACGTTGGGAAGTAAGTTTGTCAATTTATTTTATAAGTTGAATATTCCTAGAGTGACTAATAATGGCTTAAGATGGTAATGTGGTTGAAGCCTAATGCTTCTTTTATCAAAATTAATGTTGATGGAAGTTGAAAAGATGACATGACTGAGGTTGGTGGTGTTTGTAGAGATTTATTTTGCTGGTTTGTTGCTCCTTTTGTTTAAATTTCTCCTCTTTTTGCTGAAGCTGATGTTGTGGTGTTTGTATGGATGCTTGCTAAAAGGTTTGGTTGGAAGTATATTATATTAGAAATGAATTCGTTAATTTTATGGACTTGTTGCAGGAATAATGTTGACTGTCATTGATGTATTTTGTTGCAAAAGAAAAGGATTGTTGATTTTGCTAGAAGAATGAATATTAGCTGGTCACATACTAATAGAGAAGGAAATGAGGCTGCCAATTGGTGTGCTTGTGTTGGTTCTTTGTTGAATTTTTTTATTATCTCTAAGTGCTTACTTAGAGATCTTCTGTCTCTTTGTTTACTTGATTTGTGATGTTTCTTAGGCTCTTATGCTTGCCTTCAGTTTCCTTATGTTGTTTTGTTTTTTATTTCTTTGTTAGTTTGTTTTTGTGGTGTGTATTGTTTTTCTTTTTTTTTTTTTAGAAAAGAGGAACCTTAGGTTTTATTTTGTTCGAGTTGTTTGGGCTACGTACTTGGTTCCTCTTGCCTGGTTTTGTATTTATTCTTTGTTGGAATATAATTAAGGAGAAGTATAGTCCTATTTAAAAAAAATCAAAAAACAATTTAAAATTTAACCAAATCTAGCCTAAAATCAATTCCAAAATAACACCATAGTCAATATATACTAAAATCAAATATGATCAACTTCAAAGACTATCATAAATTAACCACTTAGGCACCACAAAATTCATTTTAAAGTTGCATTCAATAAACCAGAGCTAAAATCTATCCATAAATTTAAATTAAACATTTATCACATTTCAAGCCATTCACCAAAGTTCGTCAATGGCTAAACCAAGTCTTCAAGCCTCCATACTTCCTAACCTTTTGTCGGCTAGTAAATTAGAAGTTGTCGGTCACCGGAATGGATATCCTGATGCCTGGTTTAATTAATTTATATATCTATTTTTGAAAAATAATATTTTAAGTTTTGAAAATACAAGACCGGACTGATCTCATATCCTCAAAAGTTCAAATAAACAAGCCTAACACCACAAGCAACACATCTATCTTGAAGGGTAGACACACTACTTACTGGTGAGGCTCGATTAAATAAACTAAAAAAATTATGAAATTCACTTAAGTTTGCAAAAAACAATTTTTTATGTTGATCGATAATTTCCCCTATTTAATACATATAAGTATATGTTGGGTTCTTAAAAGTTTCTTATAAGGGCAAGCCCCTATAGTTAATTACATCTTAGATAACCAAAGTGACCTAAGAAAACTCTCGATTAAGATTAAGAAATATTGTCTTCTGAGAATTCAAAGGGATAAAACTTTTCAAAACATTAGACAAAGAGGTGTGAAATGAGAATGACTCAAATTTTGAACAGAGTTATGAAATCTAAAGGAAGAAGATCTAGGGGTTGTCATGGATAATGAGAAAAACATCAGTAAATTCCTAAGCTATCCAATAGTTTGGCTTCAATTTCTAGAAGATTTCTTTTAAATGTTACATCATGCCAATTTTATTAATTAGGGCTTGCATTTATGCGAGACTGTCACACAAATAACCTAAAAGATGTGATGATTTAGGTCATAACAAAGAACAACCTCAGAATCTTAAAATGAGTTAGGGCTTAAATTATATAGCAGAGCTATACAAAGGCATAAAAGGATGAGTTGAGGATTCATGTCACACTAGGCGGACAATCTCGAAATCATATGGCTTGTTATTTAATTCTAAGGAAAAATATGTTGTTGTAGCTCCTCACGCTATTGTAGATTTTCATGTTGTAGAAGACTTCCCACAAAGCTAGCTCCTCAACAAAGTAACAGTCCTAAAGTCTCAGTTTTAAAAGTTTAAATGATAAGTTTAAAGTTCAATTATTATGGGGGGGGGGGTAAAGTTGGTTAAAGCGACACCAATTAGGATTCCATAGTTCCCTTATTCCGGCATCACTATTTTCTTTTGAATTACTTAGCTTAAATGAGTAGTGAATGATACGCTTAAACTGCGGAGATCTTGTTAGCAAATGTGGGTTACCTCTTCCAAATGACTCACGTAAATTCAAAAGGACATTTTAAGTTTAGTGAAATTTTAAAAGATTTATGGTTACCTTTAAAACAATTTGTTTTAGATTTTTGAAAATGTTGATTAATTTTTTAAAATTGTTTTTATTTTTGCAAATGAGGTAAATTACACAACCAAGTAGTCATAATATTTGAAAGCAAAAGAAGATTGCACAAAGTAAAATGACAGAATTAAATAATGCTGTAAAAGCATACCTGTCATCTTCTCAGCATTCCCGCTGAAAGATTAGCTTTTGCAACATGTATATAATTTTGCAAGAAATTTAATAAATTAGAAGAGTGTGTAATTACCAAAACCATTAGACCATGACTCGTGAGTCTCAAATAATTTTAATGGATGATTTTATAGAATAAAATATAGTAAGTTCAATTTGTCCTTCAAAATATCCAAGAGATTTCCAAGTGTACAGGGAATGACCATGAACTGCTT
Organism: Phalaenopsis aphrodite; assembly: GCA_003013225.1. Classification (NCBI taxonomy): domain Eukaryota; kingdom Viridiplantae; phylum Streptophyta; class Magnoliopsida; order Asparagales; family Orchidaceae; genus Phalaenopsis; species Phalaenopsis aphrodite. Next base: position 96,899 of record NEWO01001234.1, read on the forward strand.
TAAAGATCTCTTGAAATATTACGAGTTTATTTTAAACTTATGATATTGTCCTATTAATCATCCCAAGGTTGAGTTAAAATTATCCCATTACTTGGTGAACCTTGATATTTCAATTATCCCAAGGATAGGGTACTTAATTAATTAGTTGATATTTAACTTAAGAGTTATGTAGGTGGCTGCCCCAAAGGCAAGTTTAAGAAATTAAATATTTTGTACCCGCCACTAAAGTTGGGCTTGTGGTGTTTGGAGGAGTTCATTATCAATCATGTTACCTTTTCTAAATCTTTATCAAATAAGTTTAAATATCAAGCCTAGATCACTTCCAAGCCCTTAATAATCTCAATGGGAGAATTTGCAACTATTAATTTTTTTTTAACTTAAGTGATATGTATT
>NEWO01001234.1:98751-111030 GCA_003013225.1 Phalaenopsis aphrodite
TTTTGTTGCAGCAATGATGAATTAGGGTCATTGGAGCAAAAAGATGCAAAAAGGAGCGAATTTGAAGTGAAAAGGACCAAAATGTGAAGATTTGAACTAGGGCACCGAGGCAAGCCCAACGACGCCGACGATAGACTTTTCCCGAGACTCCAGATTTAATTCACTTAGAAGGCCCACCGACGGCATCCTCGAGGCCACCGACGGTGAGCTCGACGGTTATGTCCAACAATCCATTGGATGAGGACGAATTTTAGAGGGGTGCTTAGGAAACTATTCGGAAAACTCATTCACAACTTTAAAAGAAGATTTTAGGCAAAAGTAGAAGAGGTCATGGATGTTAGAAAGGTCCTGGAGGTTAGAAAGGTTCCATTAGTGTATATAGAATTTACTAGAGTGTCTAAATTGGGAGAAATTCTTCGAGAGAATGTAAGAGTAGAGGGAAAGTGAGAGATTTCTTCCTCCTTGCCGCTTCGAAGAGGAATTCTGCGTGCTGTAAAGAAAGGAAAAGAATTAAAGGAACTTTGAGGAATTTGCTTGAGGAGAAATTAGAGATAAGTTTATTTATTTTTTGTAGTTTATATGACTTTGCTTTTATATATGAATTTCGAGTTTTGTTGAGTTTTCCCCATAAGATCTGAGTAGTTTTCTCTGTCTTTCTCCTGGTCTTGAGATTTGTGGAATGGTGATTTAAATTGGTGGAGCCATGGAAATGTTAAAAAAATTGTGATGATCTTTTCACTTTGATCTTATTTTACTTTCAATCTAGTCAATTGATTTGTTAAAATATGTTCAGTTTTACAACTAAAGTGAAGATTACATCCAATATTCAGGGAGGTCAAAGCCCTTGGAAGTTGGGTGCAAATAAATAGGGAAATAAAATTATCGGGTATAAATTGGATATTTTAGAGTGAAAGTCTAAAATTCTCAATTCGGTTTTATCATATGGGTGCTCAAGTGTAGATATTAGCCCTCAGGCGAGGGGAACGTTGGAGCTCCGAAGTGAGAGCCGATATCCTCCCAGCCTAACCGCAGATTCAGTAAACAAGCGTAGGATTAGTCAATGTTTTTTATGGCTGGACCAAAGGGTAAAGAATATGTATGCTCCTATTTGGCAAAATACAAATTGAACTAATTCACTTTATCCATTCACTATAATTTCTTGATAAGGAGAAGGATGCTTTCTTATATATTGAATATCACATTAGAACCTTCATTAGTATAATTAGTTATTTAAGAGTTATTAAAATTACATATTTATTTCAATTGCGTATTAGTGACAGATAAGCAAATTGAATTCCATTGTTGCAATTAAGTATTATTTTTTTTCTAAAATCTTAGTTCGTAGTTCTAATATTACTCCCTGTGGGATCGATATCTAGGACTCCATTAGAGCCCTATATTACTTGAGCAATACGTATACTTGCGTTGATAAGTTTGACTTTACAATTATTGAATATTTTATACATCCATCTTTATCAAATCTATAACTGTTATTAAGATTTTGGTGCAGTTGCTGAGGAATTAAATATTTTAGCAACAGTATTAAATACTTATATTTTTAAGCATATATAAAGTCGCTGTCAAGTTTTTGGCGCCGTTGCCGGGGAGTAAACAAGAATCATAATTAGAGTAACAAATAAATTAGGATTATTAGAAAATTTTTACTTGAATTGCAACATATTTTCATATTTAGTTAACTGTTTTACTGTGTACTGATTTAAAATTGTATGCATAAATTTGGACTTGAAAATCTTATACCTTACAATTTGGAATTAGAACGCACTGTTAGAAAAATTAGAAGATTGAGAAGAGAACCTAGACATTCTGATACAATGGAAAACAACATGAACAATCAAGGAATAGAGAATGAACACCAACCTAGGCCCCTACGAGATTAGGCATATCCTACAACAAATGAAATTCACTTATCTATCCAAAATCCTGATGTAGTTGCTAATTCATTTGGGCTTAGACCTGCCATTATCCAAATGGTACAAAATAATCAATTCAGAGGTACACCAAATAAAGATCCTAATTTACACCTCGCTAGTTTTATAGAACTCTTGTTATGAAATAGAATTTTTACTAGTAGCGTTATCATGAAATTCCTATCCTTTGAATATTCTAAGTGACTTAATATTGCAACATATAGTCATTCTTGAAATAAATAGAAGAATAGAACTTTTAAACTTAATGACTAGATAGTTTGGTAGCTAAAGAGTTAATTTAATTAATCGAATTTTTTCTAAAAATCTCACTATGATATTTATCTAAATTAAACTTATAGTATTTCTGAATTAAAAGTTTACTACAATAGATCATAACTTTATGTAGTACCAAAATTTCTTGAGGACAAGTAATAGTTAAGTTTGGGAGATTTTGACCAAAGAAAAATATGTTGAGATTTTCATACATATTTTAAACTGTTTTTGATGATATTACAATTTAAAGAAAGGTATTTTTGATTTTTTTTGTAGGAATGATGAATTAGGGTCATTGGAGCAAAAAGATGCAAAAAGAGCGAATTTGGAGCGAAAAAGACCAACATGTGAAGATTTGAACTAGGGCGCCGATGGTGAGCCCAACGACGCTGACAGTTGAATTTTCTCGAGACTCCAGATTTAATTCACTTAGAAGGCCCGCCAACGACGCCCTCGAGGCCGCCGATGCCGAGCTCGGCGGTTATGTCCAACAATGCATTGGATGAGGATGAATTTTGGAGGGGTGCTCAGGCAACTCTTGCAAAAAACTCATCCACAACTTTAAAAGAAGATTTTGGCTGAAAATAGAAGAGGTCCTGGATGTTAGAAAGGTCCTAGAGGTTAGAGAGGTTCCATTAGTGTATAGAAAATTTACTAGAGTGTCTAAATTGTGAGGAATACTTCGAGAGATTGTAATAGTGGAGGAAAAGTGAGAGATTTCTTTCTCCTTGCCGCTTCAAACAGGAATTCTGTGTGCTGTAAAGAATGGAAGAGAATTGTAGGAGCTTTGAGGTGTTTGCTTGGGGAGAAACTAGAGATAAGTTTATTTACTTATTTTAGTTTATATGACTTTGCTTTTACATATGAATTCTGAGTTTTGTTGTGTTTTTCCCATGAGATCCGAGTAGTTTTCTCTATCTTTCTCCTTGTCTTGAGATTTATGAAATGGTGATTTGAACTGCTAGAGCCATAAAAATGTTAAAGAAATTGTGATGATCTTTTTACTTTGATCTTAATTTACTTTCAATCTGGCCAATTGATTTGTTAAAATGTGTTGGGTTTTACAACTAAAGTCAATTACGTTATCACTATAAATAGTTAGAATGTAGCTAAAATCGTAATCATTATATTCATATGACCTTTGTGGGGCAAAAAGATTCGAGAATTTTCTTCTCCGAATCAGAGACAACCAATCTAACAGAGGCAACCCCTATCCTACCCCCAGCGCTATCAGTCTTCTTGACGACATTTTTTTCCTTCTCTGGCCACAACAATTTCTTTGATGAAATATCTAACTTGGATTGGGTAGGCTATAGAATCTGGGCGGCTGTCTGCCTTGAAGCAGTTTGAATCTAATCCAATATCTTCTTGGATGACTTACTTTAAACTGTGCTCCATCCATTTATTTTCTGAATACGGTTCTATCAGAGTGATTGGTTCAGCCGAAATCATACTCAAAAAACTTTTTTTAGGTTCTTTTAAATATTCTACTAGGATGGTTATATTTCCTTTTTTAAAATTCCTCTCCAGGCAATCCTCGAAACTGAAATAGCCCTCTATTGTATGTCCCACATCCCGTGATAGGGGGAAAAATTGGGATAATTTTTCTTGTTAGCCTCCTCTGGCTTCTTTGGTTCTAGCAATCTAAACTCAGGCTTCTTCATTAAATTATTGAACATCTTTGTTACTTCCTCATCATTGAAAGAATACACTCTCTTCACCCATTCTGAAAGAGTCGAACCTCGTATATCATCTATACTGCGGTGTCTACTGCTGAGGTTGAGTATGCTATGAAAGTTGCTGGGAACTCAGATGAAAATGCTGTAACCAAATCTTTATCGACTGCTTGACCTTATTAACTGTCGCCACTATTCCAGAATTCTTCTCGAATACTCTGGTTGTGTTGGACTTTTCTGAATTTTCTTGGGAATCCATATGTTTGACTTCTTTTTGTAGATTGTTAACCTTATTTAACAGCTTCTTAAAGGACTTAATGGTGAGTCTCTTAAGCATGAAAGCTACCAGTCAATGGATGCTTTTGAGTAGAGTCTCAATCTTATGTTGTTTCTATAGCTGAGGCTCATATTGCATGCTTAGGTTTCTCTACTTCAAGATATTGTCGACCAGAGTCTTGTTAGGCTTTTGTCTTTCCACCACGAGATCTCCAAAAGAAACATGATGATGTGCTCCAGTAAATATCATCACGAAAAACTGTTATAACTCAGCAAATATCTTTTTGATCCGTTGGGCAACTCGACATACCAATGAAATGTTTTCCTTGACAGGATGCTGACAAACTAATGGAAGGGGAAGGCTTCAGTACCTCTGATATTTCCACAACTGGCTCGAAAATATGCTACATATTGCCTGGGATTTTCAGTCTCATCAAACGTCTTAAAGTTTTGTGACACAAAACCATTAGGGTAGTGCCTGACATCAAACCCCTCCGAGTAAGGTACACCCTTTGAAATCTATGCACCACCCTTAGATTGAGCTAAGGCCTCCCGAACTTGTTGTTCGACCAACTGCTTTATATTTTTTTCTGGTATTACACTTGGTGGGGAATCTTTCTTTTGCTGATCATCTATGTTGGCGGAGGCAACTTCTCTCCTTTCGTTGATAATGTCAACTATCTATGACTGGTTGACTTCTGGAGAACCTAACTGTTGTGACTGGTACTGTCCATGAACTGTAGCCATAACAACCATAGTGATGTATGTCTCTTCCATTCTCTTATCTATCTGGTTGATATGTTCATCTCTTAGTAGGATAGCCCTACGCAAATCATCTATGATATTTCCTTCAACAAGAGGTTGGGCATCATGCATAGCTATAGCGGCACTAATTTTGTTGAGATGAATATCCATAGATTCTTCATCGAGAAAACCGTTAAAATAAAAATCTTCATCGTCCATATCTACCCCACGCTTGTTGGCTTACTAACAAATCTCAACCCAGAGCTTTTCAACTTTCTCTTCAATTATCGCTTCCTGGATTATCTTGAGATCTGGAGGGCTCTCTTGAGCATGCTCCCTTTGTACATCAGACTCAATAGCAACGACTGCAATGACACCTCATACTCTAGACCTTTGCTTTATTCTACAATCTTGCCCTACGGGCTCATCAAACTGTACTAGTACGGTGAGCTTTGGTACCCATACTCTCCTATTCGATAGTGATGTCTTAAGATGAGGTGTCTCAATAGAGGCATTGATGTGTCAGAGAGAGGCATGCTCCTCGTGGTGCCGACCAAATACAGTACCAGGTGACTCCTCTAGTTTCTCCTTTTTCAGAGCACTCTTACAAGCAACAAATGAGAGTATCTTTGGATCTAGACTTGACTTGCCCGGTCGATGTCCTGCAGACCTTGGAGCAGCAGTGGTAACAAAATTAGTGGTAGTGACGGTAGTATCAACTTGTCTCCCCAGACAAAATCTAACTGGAATGCGAGCTGGAAAAACCTTACCTGATCTTTGAGACTGTTGGGTAGGTCTGACATCCCTCAAAATTTCTTTCTTCATTTGAGGGGACACCGTGCATCCAACTCGCTTAAGTAGCTCAACCACTGAACATCCTTCTTTAACAGCCAACCTCTGAAAGACTATACAGACTTTGGTGATAGAAGTGGGTTTCTCCTTCTCCTCATCATAACCATGAAATAATGGTAAGGCAGTAGAAATTTTATGAATACTTTCATAACCATTAGTGTCCATTAATGGGTGAAACCTACTCCCTCGCAGAAGAGGAAAAGTCTCAAGTAATCCAAGTTCCTCCTGGCAAGGAATCTCAATAACAAATACTTTCTCTGAAACTCTTACACACTACAATTTCTTCTCTTAAACCGGGTTAATGGCACAGGCTTTAAACTAGATCCAATTTCAAATATCAATGGCGGGGCGGTAGATCCTTCAGTTGTATCTTCAACAATCATTATTTCCTTTCCTTTGGCAAACAAGGGAACAATAGAATTAATAGGTGTTGGGGTAGTAGTAGCCTTCACCTTCTCACATGAAGGGAAATCTTGAGGACAGTTCAGGTTAAACTCAACAGAAGGTTCTTGTACTTATGGAGTGGCAACTTTCATGACCACAAATGGGGCCTTTCCGAGCACAACTTCAAGTTCATCGAATCCACTCCAAACTTGATGGTGGGGGCGACATTGCAAGCATCGTAGCTAGTCGGCAGGTTGCAGAAGAAAGTAAGCCTCGTGAACGCCATTGCAGCAGCTTCAAAAAGAAAGTTCTGGTGTTAGTTATCTGGCCAATACCTTGTATTTCTAGTGTGAACACTAAAAATTAACAAGGGTTGTTCCATAGATTGGGCATGTATTAATTTAATTTTAGTTTGTAAAGACTTTAAAATTTAGTAAAGTAAATTAAAAGTAGGGGGGAATTTAATTGATTAAATGAGAAAATTTGAAAAGAAAATAAAGCACACAACAATTTGATTTAATTTGTAAAATAGAAAATCAAAACCAGAAAGGACACGAAGAGAAAAAGTAAAGTTTAGGACCTGGTGCGGGGCCAACTTCACAATGCACAACACCCAGGCAGAACTAGTCCACCAACACACCTACCGGGGTCCGACCCCACACAAAGATAAAAGTTCTAATGAACCCCTGAACCTCTCTGTTCAAAGGTGATTGATAAGATGATCTTGAAATTCGAAGGAGTTGACCGTACTTACCCAAGAAAGAAATGAGCAAAGCATGCCAATGGAAGAAGGGTAATCTGGTCCATAAGGGACATGGACACATTACAGATGTATGGAACTAAGATTCGCTGATTTAAATAGAGAGAAACTTCTCCCCAGTAGAGTCGCCAGAAGCTGTCGATCACCAAATTAGAAGTTGTCGGTCGCTGGAATGGATATCTCGACTCTCAATTTAATTTAATTTATATATATAATTTTGAAAAATAATATTTTAAGTTTTTAAAATACAAGACTGAACTGATCTCATATCCTCTGTAGTTTAAATAAATGAGCCTAACACCACAAGCAATGCATATATCCTAAAGGGTAGATATAATACTTACTAATGAGGCTCAATTAAATAAACTAAATAATTTATGACATCCGTTTAAGTCTGCGAAATATTACTTTTTATGTTGATTGACAAGTTTCCTTATTTTATACAAAAAATTAATTAGTATTTATATTAATCTGGATTCTTAAAAGTTTCCAATAAGGGCAAGCCCTAATAGTTAATTACATCTTAGATAATTGAAGTCACCTAAGAAATCTCCCGATTAAAATCAGGGAATTGTTGAACTCACTTTTGGTGGAGCTTTAGTGTTTCCTCTTTAGTAGCCTAAGGTCTAGCCATAGGACTTTCCTGTTGACTATTCCTAGAAAACTAGAAAAAGAATTCTACACTCCTCCTTGCTCAACTTGAAGTTCCACATATTGGTCATAACCTTTAGCACTTAGTAGGTGGGTTAATCATTGGGGAGCTCAAGGAGAGTTTCCATGGGACTGGTTGACCTTAGGGTTGACCCTAAGTTTTTGTCTAGAGCTAAGGAACTCACTTGTACTCACTCTCACCCACAATTACTCACAACCCTAAACCCAAATTTTCCTGACTTTGGTCCCTTGATCCTTTGGGAGACTCATGTAGATGGTCCCCCCTATGCTAGGGTTTAGATAAGACTAACGCATGGAGGACCTAAATGGGGTTCCCATTTATCTATAACTAATTTATGGTGGTTAGCTCCCCAGTTCTACCTAAAATATTCAACTTGGTCTTTTGCCTCTAAACTCCCCCAAATTACCTAAATACTCTTAGGACCCCAAATTTAGCCAACATTCCAAATTCACCCAAAATACTCAAAATTGTTCAAAAATCATTTTAAACCTTTTGAAGATACCCAAATTACCCAAAACTACCCAAAAATTCCAAATTTAGTTAAATACCCCCAAAATTGCCAAAGTCATAAAAATACCCTTGGCACTCCAAACTTTCCCAAAACCTCCAAAATCACTCCAAATGTTTCCAAAACCCATTTGGACCCCTCAATTGGACCCAATTTGACCAATTTGACCATTTTGGCCAAAACCCCCAAATTACCTTTAAAGGCCCAATTTCCTCAAATTTACCTCAAACACCCATAAATTTGGTCCCAATCTTCCCTAATTTCAATCCTAAACTAAAATTCAACTTTTAAATGACCAATTTTAACCAAATCTAAGCTCAATTGGTCCATGCTTTGAGCCCAATTTTGATTTAAGTCAAAACCCCAACTTTGGCCCTATGACTTGGTTCCACCAAATTGAACCCTATAGTCTACTCAATTGGCCTTGATGAGGCCTCAATTTAATTTAATTTCAACCCATATCCAAAAATCCCTAATTTATCCCCAAATTGGCTATGTCTTCCATAAAATTGATTGCCTTATCCCCAAAATTGGCACCCAATTTATGTTGAAAACTCTTCATTACATTTCTATTAACCATTTTCAATAATTAATTGGACTTAGCCCAATCTAGACTCAAGTCTAGCCTAACAATCCCGAAGTGACAAAATTTCCAAAATTCTTCAAATTGAACCCCCAATTAAACTCAAAATCATTTCAATCCTTCGCTAGAAATCTTCATTACCATCATCTACATAATGTTGATCAATCAATTGAGCTCAAAGTCATGGCTAGCCTAACCCAAACCCACTTTAAGCCAAATTGACCCACTTGGACACATGCAATAAAATTGGCCTAGCGACCTAAAGCCATCAACGTTATGATCCACAGCCACGAAACTCCTCCTTGGGACAAGGCTAAACTATGAAAAACCCATCAAAGCATGTTATGGACCAATGGATCCTTAATTAAGTAATTTTAACCCATTTTTGGACCCAACTTGCAAAATCTCCTCCATAGTTGCTTACCCTTGGGGTTAAATTATAATTAAGCCTCCACCTAGCTCATCTAACTTCCTGGCCACCTCTTCTGGCCTTGTTGGCTGGACTAGTGGCCGGAAAACAACAAAACTGTGAGCCGCCCCTAAAATTTTAAACCCAATTTAAACTTAGAGGCCACCTCATACCATTTTAAATTTTGAGCTTCTCTGCCCTCCACCTAATCATCATTTTGAACTCCTTAATTGGCCATGGCAGTCACCCTAAGCCAATTTTTTTTAGACCTCACCTCACATTAGTTCATGCCAACCATTTTATCCCACTATTCTTCACTGTGGAAGCTCAAATTTGAGCTTGAATTTTTGCCAAAAGCCAGGACATATCTCTCCACACCTCAACAGTGAATCAAACTTCAATTAAATGTGCACACACCTTCCCCACAGTGAAAGAAATTGATTCCCCACAAAAGCCCCCTCTCAAACAGCCTCTGGTATAGACTTCAATTAACACCTGAAATCTAGCTTGGTCAAATTCATACTTAGACCATTCACTAGAGCACAAGGCTTCATCTTGAGGTTCATTGGGACCAATCAAAGCTACCACAACAATCTGATTGAGGCCTTCCCTTTCAAACAAAGGTATTGAACAACAACCCTAATCCGAGCTTATTTTCACTCTCAATACGTATTTACTATATTTCATACCATATAATCAGTATAGATAGGTTTGTCATGAGTAGATGAAGCTTTAGAAACAAACTCCATGAGATTTGGTTGAGTCTAGAGGGAGATCTTAAGGTTAGAGTGTGGACGGTTCTCGGGTTAACCTATTTGGGGACGATGATGGGGAGTCATCCGATTGCACGTTTATCTCATCAACGGACGAGATCTAGTCGGATGAACTCTTGATATGTTAATTGCGGGCTACGTGGCATGCCAGGGTTGAAAGCGCAGCAAATGAGAGCGCACCACATCGCCGTTCAGAGCTGCCTAGGATGAGGTGGTGCCACGTGTTTAAATAGAAAATTAGGGATTTAATTAATTTAGAAAATTCTCTATAACTTTAAAAATTCATATATTGGTGTAGAAAAATCACAAAAATAAAATAAAAATATCTTAGTGCTTAGTGAATATAGGAGAATAATATAGAAATTATTTGAAATTTATTTGATGCATATTTTATTTTTAATTAATTAAATGTTTTTTTGAGTCTTTTAACTTTCCATGCATATAGATATTTCACCGTGACTTGATATTTTAGCATGTTGTTGCCTGTATATTAGGGTACATTCTATGATTTTTCCAAAGTCAGAGGAGACCCCTAGAGAGAGGTCCATATTTTTCAAGTTTATGCTAATTATTTGCATAAATTAATCATAATAGTTAGCATGTTGTTTAGAAAAATCTAAGAAAATTTTGAAAGGTTTGCCATGACCAGTGAACCCTTTAAAAAATATTTCATGATTTAAATCATTATGAGCACACCTAAGTTCCACAAACCCTAAAATGCAAAGAAAATTAATTTTGGAAAACAAAAACATCTAAATGACTTGAATTTTAATCTCCACTATAATTTGAAGTTTAGAGAACCCCCCCATAAAAACTTTAAAATTTTTGGAGGTCTTTTGATAACTCAAATTGATTTTCTAGGAAAAATGTCATTTTGACACTAAAATAATTTTTTAATAATTAAAATATAACTAAAAAAATTATACAAATTTTTTTGGGAGTTCTCTGTGATCAAAGAAATTTTGTAAAAAATAAATTTGTAAATAAAATAAAAAACATTATTTTTAACCTATTTAATGTATTTAAATAATTAAAAATTAATAAAAATGAGAGAGTTGATAAAATTCATGGAAATGTTCTAAATTGTTTCCTAAGCACTTAGGAAAAATTGGAATATTTTTCCTAATTTTCTAAATGAAGATATTGAATTTTAAAGCTTAAAATATTTTTAAAGGCTAAAAAATGGATTTTCACTTAAGAAATTCTAATAATTTAAATAAAAATCATAAAAATGTAAAATTTGTTACTCTGAGTTCCTTGACCTCAAAGAGTTACACATTTAAAATATTTTATAATTAATTAACACACCATAATTTAAAATAATTCAAATAAAACTAAAAAAATAATAAAATTTGTTCAAAGTGTTTCTCTGGTTTAAGTCTACCTCGAGTAAAAATTTTACTAGATTAGGATTTGCGTTGTTCAAGTTGTTGAATTTTTTTTAAAGAATCCTATTCTTGCATATAAATAAATATATAAATTCAATTAAAACTTGAAAAATCATATTTTCTTGTCTGATGTCTTAATTGAACCATGAGTGAGGTGGAATGAAAATTTTAAAGTCATTTGCATTAAAATTGATGAATTATGAAGTGATGGAGCCTTAGGGGGCAAAAGTGTAATTTTTCAAATTTAGCCTTAATTAACATTTAGGCTTAATTCAAGAAAGGGAAAAAGGAAACCTTTGATCTTAATTAACATAGTTGGATGATTGATATACACGGGATTAATTGGTAGAAACCAATCTCATTTTTTAATTAAAAGATAAATGTGTAAATTTCCTAATTCATTAAAATTTAGAAGTCTGCCAAATTAAATGATCCTAGACTTAGGGGTATAGTTTTGGGTGTTAATAACTCATTAATTTAATGCCTCATTTTGGATGTTCAAATAACATTCAAAAGTCTTGATGATGAATTATTATCACTTAGAAATCTCCTTCAAAATGATCAAGACATTCACTAGGACCTTAAGCGCTTAGTAGTGACCTAAGCTAAATCAAATTTGGTTTAATGCAGATTAGAAAAATGAATGTAAATAAAAAGTTGAACACCTTTACAATACTACAAGCCCAAGCTAGAACTAAAATTGACTAAATGTCTTAATAACACTAACTTAACGCTTTAAGGGTCTTTACCCACATAATTTTCAAATTAAGTGATAAATGATAATTACCTTACTCTTACCAATAATTGAAACACCACTTTTCATTGAACACTAGAAATATTTATAGGATGGATTATTAAGCAACATAATAAGTTTAAATGAGCTCGAAACTTTTCACCAGGCGGTGAGGGGAAAGCATGGAGCTGCCTTTTTCTCTTGACCTATTGGATACCTCGGAGGTCTACTAAACTTGATATGTTTTGCTTAATAAAATCATCCTTAATCAAACTAATAAGGACTCATCAAGATATAATCTAGGAACCTTATTTTTTTC
>NEWO01001234.1:111575-126367 GCA_003013225.1 Phalaenopsis aphrodite
AGAGCTCCCACTTCCCTTCCCCTGAAGGCTAACACTCTCTTTAGTTATTAAACACTAAGACTGAATTGGGGATTTCAGTTTGTCACCCTAAAATCTCCAATTCTACACCCAAAAAAGTATATTTCCCTTTTTTATTTGCCCTTAATTCAATTAATGAAATACTCCTTCATGGAATTAAATGTGATTCTCACTCTTATTGTAGAACTCATACTCCATTATTCGGATCATATGTTTCAAAATAGATTTTAACAATTCAATTGACCTAATCAAAAAGTAAATTAAGAATGGAGTTGAAAAACCATCACAATTTCTTTTATATTTTAAAAGTGGTAGATCCAAATTATTTCTTCATTTCACCATATCTCAGAGTAGAGAGAAGGATAAAGGACACTACTCAAACTTCATGAGAAAAATACAACAAAACACAATTTTCATATATAAACGAAAGTTCATACAACAATAATAAACAAATAACACTTGTCCGAAACTTTTTCTCAAAGCTAATCCCTTGTAGCCTCTCTTAGAAGATATAGGAAGAAGAAATCTCTCACTTCTCTCCCTCTCTAACACTCTTAGAGAAGAATTCACACATAAACTCACCGCAAAAACTCAAAACTCTAAAGAAATAAATGACTAATGGACTCCAAGTGGCTGTATGGAATGTGGTATAGTGTAGAAGAGAGTGGAAAGCGATCGAAAGGGGTTAGGGGGTCTTTTCTAATCAATTTCCACTCTAAATAGAGCCTAATGTCAGTTTTCCAATAGGTGCATCCAAAAACTCTTCAAAAAGCATCCAAATTAGTCGAATCTTTTAGAAACTGGTCTTTCACCGATGTTGGCACTGTCGGTGCACATTCTCTCGCTCTCAGTGCCAGTGGCCCGTGAACTCTCTGTTAAATGGTGCCGTAAGCGCAGCTCCGAGCACCGTCAGTGCTGAGGATAGTCCGACCTCTGTTCTTTAAGTCTGTGCCGTCGACGTCCATCCTAGCGCCATCGGCACTGTTTATTTTTTCAAAAATGTCATTTTGACTCCAAATTCCATCCTTTTTGCTTTCTTTTTTGCTTCATGTCCTGAAAATCAACAACCTGCAATAAAGCATGAAAAATATCCTCCTTTAAAGCGCAATATCACCAAAATAAGTATAAATATAGGACAAAATATGCATATATTTTTGTTGTATCACAAGCACAGAGATGCTCTCTAACCTTGGAAAAATCAAGGCACATCTCCTTTGTCATGCGGAACAAACCATCAATGTTTCAAGCTATGGTGAACATTATTTAATCAAAACAAATTAAAATACCACAAAGACCATTTAATTAATTAAAAATCCGAGACTCAACAAAATAATTTATATTGTTCATCCACATTATTCTCCTCTGTTCACTAAGTAAGAAAGTATTTTTAATTTATTTTTATGATTTTTCTATGCAAAGTTATAGATTTTTGAAGATATGGTATTTATTTAATTCAGAAAATCCTTATTTTCTATTTAACCCAATCACCGCCACCTCAACCTCATCAGCTCTGAGCTTTCCACTCGGCACTCCGTTATTTGATGATGCCATCCACCTCAGCACCATGTGTCCACGGTTCACATACCATCTCCTCGTATGGCTCTATTTAGGTTGTTCATTGAATAAATGCGGAAACGAATGGCATCCGTTCATTTTCCCTAATCTCCATAACCTAAGAGCCGTCCACACTAAAATCTCAAGATCTCGAGCTATACTTAACAAAATCACTTTAAACTTTTTCCTACACCTTCATCTACTCAATACGAACACATTTATACGACTTATAATGTTTGAAATATAGTCTATATGTATTGAGAATCAAATTAAGCTTGGATTAGGGTGAGAGTTCAATACCTTTGTCTGAGAGGTGTAGGCTAAGTCAGATGATTGGAGAAGCTTTAGAGGAGTCCAATAAACCTTCAGATGAGTTTCTATGTTATGGTGAAATGTCTAGCTATGATTTCGAAAAAGGTGGTTTTCAATTGTTGGTGTAGAGCTAAGTTTGAGCAGTGGTGGGGCTTTTGTGGGGGATCAACTCCTCTCACTATGGGGATGGTGTAAGCAAGTTTAATTAGAATTTGGTGTAGTGTGGTGGAGTGGAGAATTATGTCCTAGTTCTGACAAGAAATTTCCTGAAAATTAGCTCAAGGCAGTGGGTTTGAATGACTAGAAACAGTGGGCTTGCACTCAGAGAGGTCTTGAGAAGCTCTGGAGAGAATTTTGCAGAGTTTAGTTTAGATTTTGAACTCTATTCCCTTTATTTATGAAGGATGAAATTGGAGTTCAAAATCTAGGCTAAACTCCGCAAAATTCTCTCATAACAAACCTCCAGGGCTGTCTGGTGGAGCTCAGAGAGGTCTGGTGGGTGCAATTGGAAGCTGAGGTAGAGGGGAGAAAAGCTCTAATGGCCAAGGAGGTTTAGCCAACTTAGGGATGTTCAATTTGGGTTCTGGCTACTTGGGGCTCTCTTTGGCTAACTATTTTCTAGTTGCTAAGGTGGTAGCTAGCTAGGGTCAGGTCACTTCTGGGCTCAGGGACGCCAGGGGTGGCTAATGATGGTTAAACCCTAATGGTAGGTGATGATGGCAAGGATATTTTGATTTAGGCTAAAAATGGGAGGATATCCCTTAAAAAAATAGACTATTGGTCCATACCTCAAGTAGGGTGTGATAGGTGGGTCTAGCTTGGTCACTATAGTCCAAATGGTGGTAGTAGTGGCATTGGTTTGATAAATTTGGTTTGGTTTGGTAAATTTTCGGCATTTTGGCTTAAAGTTGGGTTTAGGCTGGCCTAATCTTGACATTCAGCTTAATTAATTGTTTAAAATGGTGTAGATGATTGTCTAAGGAGTTTAAAAAAGGTTTGGAGTGATTTTGAATTGATTTGGAAGTTCAATTTGAAGGATTTTTTGGCTCATGGCTAATTTTGGGGATGTTAGGTTAGACTTAGGCTTGAGTTGGGCTAGAGTTTGGCTAAGGCCCAATTGATGGTTCAAATTGGTCCTAAGGAATGTCTTGAATAGTTTTGGATATCAATTGGATTGAAATTTTGAGATTATGGAGTTCAATTTGGTGGAATTCGGAGAAATGGCTAATTTGGGGCAAAATTGGGTGTTTTGGTCCAAGTTTATTTTGATTAAAGTTGAGAATTGAAAAAGGCCAATTTAAGGTTCAATTTGATGTGGGAAAGTTATATAAATAGGTTATGATTCAAAATTGAGGAAAATGGATAGGTTTGGGGTTCAACTGAGTGGGATTTTGGCTTAGGGTCTAGTTGGGAATTTTTGGATTGATATTGAAATTAGGCTTGAATTTTGGTTCATTTGAGCTTGTATTTGGTTTAACTCAACTTTATTTATGATCAATTTGAGTTTATAATTTAAATTGGGGAAGATTGGGATCAAATTGGTGGACATTGGGGGCAAATTAGGGTAATTGGTCCTTTAAAGCCAATTTGAGGCTTTGGGTCAAACTAGGTCAAATTGGTCAAACTGGGCTCAATGGAGTGGTCTAAGTTGATTTTGGGGACATTTGAATTGATTTGAAGGTTTTGGGACAATTTAGGTCACCAGTGGTATTTTTGTAATTTTGGCAAAATGAAGAGGTATTTTGGTAATTTTGAAATTTTTTGTGGTGTTTTGGACAATTTGGGTGGTTTCAAATGGTTTGGGATGTTTTTTGAATAACTTTGAGTATTTTGGGTGATTTTGAGAATTTTGGTCAATTTTTGGGTTTCAAGAGTAATTTGATAAATTGGGTAGATTTGGAGGCAAAAAGACTAAGTTGAGTATTTTCGTAAACTTGGGGTGCCAACCACCCTACTTTAGCTATGGACCGATAGAATTCATTACTTTGAGTCCTCCATGCAGTGGTCTTAGCAAAAGCCTAACCTAAGGCAAGTGGCCTACGGGACCATCTACAAGATTTTTCCAAAAAGTTAAGGGCTCAAAGTTAATTGTTTGGGTTCAAGCTTGTGAGTGGAGATGTAATGTGCAAGTGTGTGTGTGAAAATGACTAAGAACACACCATACAGGGTTAAACCCACCCTGAGGACAAGTAATCTTATGGGGAATCCCTTTAGGCTCCCCCATATTTGGTCTACCTACTAAGTGCTAGAGGTTATGACCAATATGTGGAACTTCAAGTTGAGCGAAGAAGAGTTTAAACTTTATAATGGTGAAACTTCTATTTCTAGTCCTCTAGGAATAGTCAATAGGAAAGTCCCATGATTGGATCCTAGGCTACTAAGGAAGAAAAAGTAGACCTCAACCAAAAGTGAGGTAAACACCTTTTAATATATATGTTTGTTTTCTTTTAGATGCATCGCTGCAAAGTTCAACCTAGACTTACTTTAAAGTGAGTTAAACAACTAAACTCCTTGGTTAAGATAACTTAGTTAAGCTATCCAATAACATTTAACACTCAAAGCTTGTTCCAAATCCTTTAGTCCCTAATCTCATCTTACAACCCTCTCAGCTAGCCTTGGTCCTTACCCTAGCTTAACATAGCAAGCTAAGCACACAACATGCTCCCCTCTCTTTCCTCCACATGGACTCTTGCTATTGGATCTAACATGAGCAGAATAAAGTTTACTAGCTGAGGTGCCCTAGTTCTATTGCTTTTTCTATTTGCTCTTATCTCTAATTATTCCTTTATTCATTCAGTTTGTGGTTAATGGGACCCTAAAACCCATAGTTCAATTACTACACCCTTTCCCCAGAGTTTCGTTGCTTCCTAATTTTCCCCTTCTTCCACTTCATTTTACTAAAATCCTAAACTCGATGCAGAATAATCTCTAATCCCTATAATCACTTTTTAATTTCTTCATCCAGACCATTCATTACCTTTCTTAAAATCTAAAAGTACTACCTCAATCCATTTCTGATCAATTCAAGTCTTCAAATCCATAGTTCGATCGAGATCAAACCACTATCCCATCAAATTATTGAATGATGTTAAAGGAGACAACAATTGGACTTAGTGAGTGAGTTTATAATGGACACTCCAAAACAGCCAAATGCATCTCTTACCCCTGCATGAGAGATAATTAAAAAGAAAACTTAGAATAAACGCTTCTTAGTTATCCTTTCTAAAATAGTATTAAAGTTTTTTGTCTTCACTGTTAGAACATTAGGATTGAGTGTTTTGATGCTTTTGGATTGGAAGTATTTGTGTTTTGCTGTGTTGATTGCTTGGATCACATGATTTGAATGAACTACATCAGTTCTTTGTTCCAATTGGGCGTCTACACTTTTGTAATTTAGAGTGGTGTAGATTGTGATGAAATAACACCCGATTGTATAACTTAAAAAATAGTGGAGCGACGTGTGGAAAGGGTTAGTGGATGCTAAAGTGACATGGAATTAAGGAAAATTTATTAATTTATTTAAAAAATAAAAATAAAACTTAAAAATAAAAAAATTCATAAAAATGAAAAGTAAATCAAAATGAAAGGAAAATTGTATTCAAATTTAAAAAATTACAAAAAATAATGTGGAACAATAATTAGACAATTATTTGATTTATAATTTTCAAATTTAAATAAATTTTTTAAATAATCAATAAATCATAAAATACTAAAAAAATATTTAAAAACTGTGAAAGTAATATGTAATTCAAGCTTAGATAATTGGAGTTTTTGTAGTTTTATCCAAGAAACTAAAGAAAATATAAGAAGCTATACTTTTCATTAATACATATAAAATTAAAATAATCAAATATAAATATGGTTTAAATAAAATTATAAAATGACAAAATCAAAACACTTGTAGAAATAAATTATATTCACTAAAATGGACACAATAATGTTTCTTATTGATGATTAAATCACTTACTGAAAATAAGGCATATTTGCCAAATTACAAATTACAAAATTACCTTTACATAAATAAAATTATTAATTTCAAAGATTTAAATTCTAAAATTACATTAAATTTTTATGAATAGCTTAATTGAATGAAAGGAATGAGATGAACAAAATTAAACAAATAATTTAAGATATTTGTAAATATGTATTTTATAAGAAGAGATGAGCACAATTGCTCTGTTAGGGTTTGGCGATATGGAGCCAATCTTCTTGACTATTGGTGATGAAGTTACTAATGGGGAAGAAAATGATAAATATGCCTTTCTTTGTGGAGGTAGTGGCTAGTCGTGGTACTCTACAACTAGAGATTCAAAAAATTATGTGTTCCCTCAATCTTATCATGATACTCTTGAAAGCAATGGTTGTTAACAGATTGTAAGGAATAATGGGAATAAGAATGGTAAGCACACTATTTTTCTTTCTGAAAGAGATAGTTCGACTCTTTCCTTATCACGCAAGTTTTCTCTAATGGGTAAATTTATGTATGCTCACCAAAAAATGGAAACCATCCACATGGGTTTTGAAATTCTCAAACTATTGGGGGAGTGGAAGGTTGGCTTGCTTAATGGTAGAGACATTTTGATTCAACTAAGTAGAGAGGAGGATTTTGCATAGATTTTTGCAAATAAATAATTCAATATTGAGAATAAGAGTATGAAGCTTTTTAAGTGGTTTATGAACTTTGAACGACAAACAGAATATACCATTATTCCACAATGGTTTTGACCTTGGCTTAAAGTGACATCTTTTCAATCATGAAATTCTCTTTTCATTGGGAGTTATCTCTGAGAGGCCTAGGAAAATGGATTTGTCTACTTTTTATCTCACTAGGCTGTCTATGGCTAGATACAAGTTGAATGTGATATTACGCATGTGGTTTTCGGGGAAGTTTGGTTTGGATCAGCTTATCATGGTTATTGGCCGAAGGTAGTGGTAGAACAATATCCTCATTACTATAATATTTGTAGAATATTTTGTCACCTCATTGAAATTGTTATATATTACATCTTGGATTTAAAAAACTCCTCCCAACATGTATGAAGAGGATGAAGTGAATGCACACAACAATGCTATGGCTTATTAGGACCATATCATTCCCCTATCAGTGGCGTATTAATATGTTAAGGGATCATTGTGGAAGATTGTGAAAATGAAACTCCTTTGAATAAAAAGGTGGATTATAATGTCAACTTAGTGGATACGAATGTAGATATGACGAGGGTAGAAAGGTCTGCACACAATGAAGAAAAGGGTGAGCTAAATGATTGCACTCGATTGGTTAATCAGAACAATAATGGTGACATTGATGTTGGATGTACTCAATACATGGAAAATAACATGAATGCAGTAGACTTATTGGGCATGAAATAACATCCTAGTTGTGGGAACATAAATGAAGAAGGCCTTTTGTGAGTAGAATAGAAACTACATAAAAGAAATGTTGCGTTATTTAAAGTTTTCTTCTTTTCATAAAGGAAATGCTGGAATTCCATTGGTCATTCAACCTCCTTTTCCTCTTTTCTCAACTCAATAATTATTTAAACCATATCATCTAATTCTCTTCCACTTCTAAGTTGGATAGCTCTTTCTTACCCACTATTTTTCTTCTCAAGATCTATCTCAGTGTCACTGGGTAAAATCTTTGGAGGATAACTTTTAATTGAATTAAAAATCTTCTTTAATTGGGTTTCTATGTTTCTAATTGTGGCTCCTTAACTTTATAGCTGACTCTCCATTTGAATAACAATCTCTTCTGATAAATTCTTTTCTTCATTTTGTGCGTTGAAGTTAAAATTACTAGAAAAGAAAGTCCAACATTAAAATTGTCCTGGTTATTCTAATTACATATTCGATTACACTAATTATCTTCCAAAAAATGGTTTTCTCCTCCAAAATTATTATTCCAGTTAAATTTTGAATAATTTCCCAACTTGGGTTGTAATAATCAGAGTAAGAACTATATATCTCATGGCTAGTTTCAAAAGAGTTAGTCTTAATCAATTGTTCAAATGAATTTTACTCAAAAGAGTTAGCCCTTGAGGATAAATTTCTACATATTATTCTAACTTCCTCGCAACATCTGCAACTTAAGAAATTAAAATAGTAAGCATAACTTCACGAAAATTTGCTGCCTTCTTAGTGTTCACTTTTTCAAAGCTACTAACATTATAATACAATTCTAAATATTTATTATATTGATGATCCAATATGTTTACATTAAATTCATGGAGTCTTTTCTAATTCATAATCCTCCTAAAAGTTCTCTGTAGATCCGAGTCGTATAATCCAAGTTTTGTAGCTCATGAACTACACATAAATCTAAAGACATGACTAATAGGGTAAATATCAAAAATATTTTTTTGTATTTTAGATTTTTCTTGAAAATAAACACATAACAATTAAATACACGATATAATAATATTGTCATTTCTAAACCTAAGTCTTACAGGTTCAACTAACATTCTCTTAAAGTTCTTACAGTAGCTTCCTAAGTGAGGGCACCAAAAACTTGATACGACTCTAATGTTATATACTAATTCAGGTCAAGTACCTAGCAACGG
The DNA here is from genome assembly GCA_003013225.1 of Phalaenopsis aphrodite. Classification (NCBI taxonomy): domain Eukaryota; kingdom Viridiplantae; phylum Streptophyta; class Magnoliopsida; order Asparagales; family Orchidaceae; genus Phalaenopsis; species Phalaenopsis aphrodite. Next base: position 120,020 of record NEWO01001234.1, read on the forward strand.
TGCCAAAAACTTGACCTGGCCTGTAATTATGCTGTAATTTAGCTTCAAATAGATGACCAAAATTTAACACAATTAATTTTTTTGTTGCTAGTGTGCAAAATCAAAATATAATAAAATTTAGAAAATAGTTTACGCACTAAGGGGTACTACGCAAGTATACATATCATTTCAAGTAATATAAGGCTTTCTTTAAAGTCCTTAGCATCGATCCCATAGAGAAGCGAGATAAGAAATCACTGAGACTAATTCTAGTCTACTACTTTTAGGTCTTAGTTTAGAATTTTTGAAATGTTTTATTTTCCTAAATTTACTATTTTACGCTAAAATTATAATTAGTTAAATTAAATAAAAACCAAATCCATGGAGACTAGTTCAATTTTAGAAAGATCTTAAATAATTAAAATCCCTTTCCCCTTTGCGATGAGATCATAATTAGTATAGAGATAGAACATTTAAAGGTTAAAATATGGTATTGTGACAAATAGAAGCATACATATTCCTTGCCCCCTTTTGGTGCATGCAAAGAACATCAACTAACCTAAAGTATGTTCCAACTTATGTAGTAGTGTTGAGAGGAATCTAGCCCCTCATTTTTAGATTGCCCATTGTGTTCTCTCTATAGGACTTATTGGTACCCTTCGATCCAAACTCCAAACCAAATTGAAAAAAGAATCTAGTCGGTCACCTTAGAAACATCAATTCAATGCCCATCAAAACTTATCTCTCTATCTATTATCACTTCCCCTTGGAAGATCTCAATGTCTCTTTCCAAAGTTAAGTGTGGTACTTATTAGTTGGTGAAATGATATCTCTGTTTGGTCGTTATGTTTTGCAACAAATTTTATCTCACAAGTGATCACTTTGCAAAGTTAACAAAGAATCAGTGAAAATATCATCACAATTTTTTAAAATAAAAAGAAACCTTCAAATTACTCTCATCCCACGCATGATTACATTTCATTACAAGGAGATAGAGTAATGAAAACTATTCATTAAGCATGGAGAAAGAGTAATGAAAACTGCTCACTAAGCATGGAGAAAGAACAACATAAAACTTCATTTAAATCAAAACAAATTTACTAGAAAAATGTTTATAATAATTATAAGATAATGAATAACACAATACTTAGATTTTTCCTCTGAAATAAGGATAAAAATCCCTTCAACAAAGTCTCCTACTGATCCACGCAAAGTTCCTACAATTCCTTTCAGATATCTCTCAAGATCTCTCACCAATATCTCCTTATAAACAAACACACACACACACACACACACAAACACATGCCACACCTAAAGCTCACACAAAAAGCTTCCTCTCCTTCTCTTCATGAGAGGCGCCAAGCCCCTCTTTTTAAATAGACACAAAACACCTCTTCATTCTAAGCGGCACACCTTTTAACTCTAAGAGACACACCTCTCCACTCTAAGAGACACATCACTTCATCCAAAAGCCTTTCCAAGTGTCTAGATTCATTGAATAGCACCTTAGGGCGTGCATAGCTACCCAGAAGCTTCCAGAACATCCCAAAATAGCCCATAATCGCCAAAAAGTTGTCCAAAAATAGTCTTGGGCTCTATGACACTAGAATTGGTGCAATGGTGCGTGTTCCTAGTTGTGACTGGCGCTATAGCACCAGTTTGGGTGCCACAATGCCACCCCTGCTGACAACACCCCAATTTAGCTTCATTTGGCTCTGTTTTACCCCGTTTTAGCTCCAATCTGCTCTAGTGTTATACCTACAAGATAAACATGAAAATAATATTTGATTAAATTGTAATTTCATTCAAAAACATGTGACAAATGTAAGGGAGATTAAGCATTGAAAGGCATCAAAATGTTATAGACCAGAATATTCTTCCTTGCTCGATTTGACTCCAAATTACACTATTTTTGCTCTATTTTTGCTAAAACTACACTTCTTGCACAATTAAAAACTTACAAAAAACATTCCATTAAAGTGCAATATCATTAAAAATTTACACAAAATGAGCATTAAATGTATATTTAAAAAAGGAAATTTTAAGCGGGATCAGTCATTATGGCCATTCTGACTCTGAAATGTAGAAGGAAGGTTCTAGTGGAAGAAGAGGATAATCTATGACTCAAAGCACGTGGATTTGAATATGTGGTACAATGCTCAGATTTTGTCTATAAATCGTCATTATATCAAGGTGAAGTCTCTGGGCATGTGGTTGCATTAACAGTGGAGTTGTGGGGTAACAATGTTCTAAACAAAAGTTGGAGTCCAAGTTGAAGATGATTATGGAAACCAGGGATTATAGAGCCAAGAGGCTCTAAAATACCGATGAGTGGCTGACAGGTCGTCATAGCAAGCGACCTATGACTGAGGAGGAGGATGATGTGAACTTAAATAATTAGTTTTTCTTTTTTTTCAAGCATTTGTAGAAACATTTTATTTATGTTGTGAATTATATTGTACTGGATTATTATTGGATGATCTGTATATATTTATTATGTTTATACTATTTTTTCATTTGATTTTATTTTATGTACTAAATTTGATTAAGCTGCTGTGACATTTTATGAAATTTGAGTCATATTTTTATTTAGTTAATGCATGTGTGCAAAATTTCATTGAAACCAAACTTTCTTTTATTTAAATTTAGTGACAAATATATTGGTTGCTAACTAGGAGAATTTTTTGTCTCTTCTCGGTTGCTGAATTTGTGTTGAACCGTAAGTTCAGTCGATACTTTTTCGACCGAAAAGTTGGTCACCATTTTAATACTCCATTTGACCAAAATTTGGTCACTAATTAGTTGGTAAGTATAGCGACTAAATTATTCACTCATTTAAGCACTTATGGCAATGATTTTAATGACTGAAAAAAAGTAATTGTAAATCAGTTGGCAAGCATTTTTATTGACTGAAAAATTTGTATCACAGACAGGTTTTTATTAGTTAATCTGTGACTTTCACAAAGTGATAATTAACCATCAACATACAGATATTACTTTCACAGTGCAATCAAATTTGTTAATCCATACATAGCCCAGTGTAATCTCACTTTCAACTCTTCTAATCCACTTACATTGCATCCAAGGAACAACTCATATTAGCATCCCATTACAACTTGAAGACCTTACGATATCCTCGTCGCATATTCTAACACCAACAGAGTTGAAGATCCCACCAATCATAAACCAACCACCAGCTTCTATTCCAACCTCAATCCCAACTTTATTTAATGGACAATCAAAAAGCAATTCAAAATATCAAAATCTTCCACAAAATCAAAGCACCATAATAAAGTCGCCACAATGAGGGACATTTTTTTTTGTTAAGGCAACTACTTAAAGACGTCCATGTTCTTATCACTCAACCAACCAACCTATATTGAAACAACTTCTCAACAAAGACATTGGCCATTAATCCTAATATCTCGATTAGCACTTCATTTGTGTGACCATATAAAAAAATGTAATTTTCTTTTAGTGTCTTCACACTCATGACCTCCCATTATACATCTTAACCAAAGTATTGTCTTTCTTTAAGTTTCTATAACATTGTTCCAAAGTCATTGCTCAACCACGGGCACTGAGCTTGAGCAAAGATAATGTTGATATCACTGTCTAAAACTAATCTATAGCAGGACATAGCTATAAGATCACATAGAAATATTTAATGATTTGTATGCTCCATATGCAACTGAAGATTCATCTTCCCATATATTTCAAACAACATTCCACTCAAGAAGGATGTAATAATACTACAAATATACACTATACTCTTGTGTAGTGATTGTAGGATGAAGTAATATAATGTTTAATTTCCCTCTACTTCCATCTACTTGTTTCCAATTACAGTTTTCTCCAATTAGAAACATCCTAATATTTTGAGGGGGTGGGAGCTTTATAAGAAATTTATTAAATAGAATTGCATTAGAAATGCATCACAATCAATGGATTCACACTGATATTTATGATATCCAATAACAAGCCTTTATCATCAAATGATATCCATGGATGCAAAAATTTTATTATGATCAATTTCATTTTATGTAGTTAAAATTCACATCCCTGCAATCTATCTTGACTGGTCAGAACTAAGTTTTTCAAAACTAAACCTATTCATCTCATTCAAATATTTTATTATGGAAAATAAATTGTATTGATTCCAACCATCCAATGAAACAACCAAAGGTCAATTTACAAGATAACTAATTAAGATGATTCAAATCCTAAAATCCAAGCATAAAAAAAGTCATTCCTTTAAATATTTCTATTCTATTTTCTTATTGGAAGTATTAGTGTGAAGCCATAATTCATTGTTAACAGATTTCAGTCTAAACATTACATCTTAATAACACTTTTCATAACATTAATCAATTAAGCTAATTAACACTCACCAATAAAAATTTTCTCATCGAAATTCTATCCATTAATCAAGAGGAATGCCATCCTAACACGAACGCACCAACCCCCAACACCATCAGCAAGCACTAAAACCGCTAAAATAAGCAGCTATAATGCACGCACTAGATAATATTAAACCCAAAAGCCAGTAAGAGAAATTTGATCATTGCACCCTTCTCTCTGCATCTTTCTACAACGATAATGGAATCTGGACGTGGAAGCTCACTCCACGAACAAGTACTACTATCGACCCAGCGTCAAAATAAGCTTTTACTTCGATTATATAAAGGGCATGAAGCTGGTGCTCACCCTGCAATCTGAAGATAACAATGACAAGCGATAGCAGTGCGAAACTGTTTCAGAAGCTGAAGCCATTTGTGTATATTGTGTTGCTGCAGTTTGGTTATGCAGGGATGTACGTAATCTCTGCTGCAACACTCAAGAACGGCATGAACCATTATGTTCTGGTTGTGTATCGTAACCTTGTGGCTGCCGCAATCATGGCCCCGTTCGCACTATGGTTTGAGAGGTTAACTTCCGTCCTAATACGTACTATGTCTATACTTGAGTTTTTTATGGTTATTGATTAATGAAACAAAATTGCGGAAGTGTTTTAATTAATGGGTATGTTGTTATTTTTATCGATATGGAGTGTGATTAAATTGTGTTAAAGTTGGTAGGTACATATTAGTTATCATATGAATTCTAGAAGTTTGAATTCAGTCCAAAAGCCAAACTCTATGATTGTGAATACCTGCAGACAATTATATTTATACGAGGATACATGATTTTTTAGCTTTTTTTTCTTTCAAATAACATAATTTTTTAGTTTTTGATGTTGACTTAAATACAATAATCTAGTGTTATTCAACAACTAGGAAAAATCATGCTTAGAATATCACCATGTAAATTTTTTTAAGGATTTTCTAAAAACAACTTCTTTCTTATAAAATTTTATTTACATGACAAATAATTCTTAGGAATTTAAATTTTTTTATCATCTAAATATTGACTTTTACTTCTATACCATTTTATCTTATGCATTATAGAACGTATTTTAGTTTTTAAGAAATTAAAATAGTAATAGTTTTGGTGGACATGAAAGATGTTATAAAAGTCAACATAAAAGGCTAAATTTGTCGACATTTAAGTAAAATATTATCTTGTATGTATGTAAATATTTTCCTTCTTTTAAGAAAAAAGATTCTACTAATCAGTTGATGCATGAATTCAAAGATAAGTTTTTTTATAATTTTGAGTGAATTTAATGATAAACAACACCATATATATATATTTTTTTGATTTCAAGGCATCTTTAGCTTAAAACATTTCTTTTAATTTGGCATATTTATTTGACAGGAAGAAAAGGCCAAAGATCACTCCCCTCATCTTCCTCAAGATAGTTGCCCTCGCGGTCCTTGAGTACGCAATTATCCTTCTATTTTTCCCTTCATTTATCAAAATCACTTCTTAGTCGTACGTAGCATCATAAATTGACCTTTAAAAATCATTGCTCTGTTTATCGCTTTTTCAGGCCTGTGTTAGATCAGAATTTTTATTACATGGGAGCTAAGTTGACGAACGCAAGCTTTTCTGCTGCGTTTTACAACATATTACCAGCAATTACTTTCATATTGGCCATTATTCTAAGGTAAAACATTCACTTAATTATGTTGGCATCATTAATTATTAGGAGAGTTACAAACTTAATTATGAGGTTTACACACACACAAACAGATATATACACATATTCTTTGGACCGTCTTTTGGAACTTATACTGATTTTATCACAATAAATCATATTATCTCATGCACAACAACCAAAACAAGAAGCCAATGCGCTTGCTCAACAGATAAGAGTGATAGATTTAGTACCACAAATATTGAAAGTTAAAACATACAATGAAATAAAAATTTTAAGGGGACTTCATAGATGTCACATAATTCTTATAATTCTTATGTATTTATATA